>CM029014.1:212785661-213057532 GCA_016801055.1 Panax notoginseng | reverse complement strand
CCAGGTACAAATTATGATTAATGAATGATAGTCAACGAGCTTGTCTTGTGCACGAACAACCAGTGATTAGATTGGCTCTCTGACATATATACTCTATCGGTCAATATTCTCTAGTATGAACAAGATCTCTTTGAAGAAGCCAAAGTCTCATAGCTCAATCCCATCTAATCATCCTTAAAAACATTTGATGCATGATAAAAATGTAAAAATCTGCCTACCAAAAGACTGACCATTAAGATGAAGACGCAGCCCGATCTGATTCTATCATGGATTTGATGTGTAGAATTAACCCGCCTTATATGATGACCTGACCATGGGACCAGATGCCACATATCGGAATCCTGACACATTCCAAAACAAAGATTAAGCTTACCAAAGGCATGAAGATCATCCATTTTGGCCTCGCCAAAAATGAATTGAATACTTGTCCATGATATACAAGCTTCCGGAAAAACTATTTGAGATTTTATGTTGTATTGCAACTAGATGTCACAAACAAACTATAACAAGGTTATATTTAATGTCTTAATAACCTATATAATTAGACATGGCTAAGTAACAAGCTGTAATAAGATAATACTAAATGGTTGCAGATGTGATTGAACATAAAATATTAATGGACTTTATGTGCCTGTTCTAAAACATCAGTAATGCATTATGAGTTGAATACAGTATTCTAAATCTTTTAAAAATCCATCTCGATTGACATAAAAGGAAACTAAATAAGCAGATGATAGGTAGCTGAGACCAAAGAATAACAGGAAGATTAATTGGTCAGCATGTCCACAAGGCTCTTCTCTTGGGAGGAAGGGTCATTCTCAAATTTCAATCAATGGCCCTCCTTGCAAATGGTTATTCGTTACGACACTAATAGCTTTATAACTTTGTCAATTGCTCCATAAATAAATTGATGGAATATCACATAAACAAGATTAATATAAGGAAAAAGATATTGCACTACAAATCAAAATACAAGAAAGGGCGTATATAAGAAAAAATAAATCTAGGTGGACCACTGCAATATCTCAGAACAGACAAAGTTCGTATACTATCAAAAACTTAAGAAAAAAGATTACTTGTAGACTTAAAAAGAATAAGACCATTAAACAGAAAAGATAATAGGAAAGAAAGCCTCCAATGAACTACTCAAAAATGTTGACCAACTGCAAACGAACAATGATAACTGAGATGGCAACAATCGAAGGGAAAAAGAAAAAATATATACTTAGATAAGTTGATTGTAATTGCAACACCTGAGAGTTTCATATGGAATCCTGAAGATTTGTTAAGGTACATGGCAATAGCTAGTACTCATACGGTGTGTTAACTTAAGTGTATTAGGAGTGAAAGATGACCTCAAAGTGTATTAGGAGTGAAAGATGACCACAAAATTTGATTAAGTGCTAAAGGCTTGTTGTTGAGGAAGATAGTTATCACCACAAAATCAATAAAAATACATATTTAAAAAAGTTAAAATTCACACAAGGTCTACGGAGCAAAAGATATAACTTATAAAAGGGACAAAGATAAACTAGGAAATGGTTTTTTGTGCTCATTACGAAAATCATTACATGGGAGGAGGATGAGAGTAAAACCCATATCCCATGGGGGTGATATTTCTCAACTGACCTACCACCTTCAAATCCAAGGATTTGGGCAAGTTTATCAGTTAGGTGCTAGGGACAGCAGTGTGTAAAACATATGTATATGAACTACTGATATGCACATGTAGTGCATGTGAAAATGCAATTGTCTTAGGATTTGGTCTGTCTTTCAATTTTTTTTATTTTTAAAGAACGGGAAAAAAACCTTCTGAATCAGAAGAGGCTCAGAATATTAAATTTGAATCTCATGACAATATCACCATTCTTGTACTTCTTGGACCAAATAAAGTCCTATATAGAAGGAATGGAGCATCAGCAGCAAGAGAGGAAACGATGGAGGAGGAGAGCTGGAGGCCTTCGGTTGGTTAATTCATATTCTACCAACCAAAAAAGAAAACCAGTCAAACATCAACTAGTAGCCATTTATAATCATAGACAGAAAACATATATTTCACACGAGAAGAGAAAGCAATAAGAACGTCATGCAAAAGAAATTATACACAGAACACCCAAAAAAACCATAATTTCTGAAACTAAAGGATTGAAAACAAACCATTTCCATGCCAAGGATTCGATACTTCTCAAAAGCCTCAGGAGTTATGTATTCAGATACAGGCATGTGGCGCTTGGAAGGTCTCATGTACTGACCACATGTAATTACATCGACACCTGCAGCTCTCACCTTCTCCATGGTTCTCACTACTTGGTCAGGTGTTTCACCACACCCCAACATTATTGAAGTCTTGGTAAGAGTACCAGCAGGAGCATAGTCTTTGGCCATCATTAGAACATCAATGGATTGTTTAAAATTGGCACGGTGATCTCGCACTACACTCTGAAGCTCTTCAACTGTTTCAATATTATGAGCTAAAACTTCTAATCCAGATTTTGCAACTTTCTCTACACAGCCAGGGTCTCCTCGAAAATCAGGAACTGCACAATCCAATAAGGCAAGCAACATAACTAAAATGGAAGGGAGATGCATATAAAAGTCTAGAATTTAGCTGTGCATTGAAATTTATTCTTGTTTAAACCATTTCATATCAGCTAGCCCTATCAAATTCACATGGAAATTATCACAATCCTTCTCAGTAAGCCAAGCATTAAGCAAAGAATCTTGAAATTGTAAAGCCTTGAACTTTTCTTGGCTTTTAAGTTAGACTATGGGTTGTACAATCCTTGTAAAAAAAGAATAGGTTCCTAAATTTTAAGCATGTACACACTAAAACTGCTGCCTTACCCTTATTTTGCTCAGAAGTTTGGACTGTATTACCACCTCAAATTTAAGCACTGTTCTAAAAATCCCCCGCTTAGGTCCGCCTAGGCCCCCCTTGGCGCCCCGCCTAAGCGCTAGGCCCCCCCTTGGCGCCTCTAGGGCCCCCAGGCGCCTCACCTAGGCGGCAAAAAAATTCCTCTAAAAAATTAGGCGAATTCTAGGTGGAGAGATTTTTTTTTATTTTAATAACTACTCAAACCAAATCTTGATATATTTATTTATATAATGATTTACCATATTCATAATACAGGTTGTAACATATCAAATCACAACAGAAGTGAACAATATCAAGTCAAAATGGATAATTTTATTATAGTTGTAATTTTTTGAACTTGTACCAACTTCAAATTATATAAATGATGATACATTTGTAATATTTAGTTTAATTCAATTTTATAATTCTTAAATTTATGTTTAGTTTCTTAAGTTTTAATATTGAATTAAATTCTTGAAATTTTAAATTTTATTATTTAATAGCAATCTTGTTTATAAATAAACTAATACGTTAAAAATATGTTTAAACTTTGAACAATTGCATGTTTGTGTTTGAACTTTGACATTAGCAATATGTATATGTGTTTGAACTTTAAGAAAAGGCTTTTATTATCTTTATTATAGATTGTTTTGCTTTATATTATTATTTTGTTTGGATAAATATTAAATAAAATATTAAAATTGGCTTAAAATAAAAAAATCTCGCTTAGGCCCCGTCCTAGGCCCCCTAGGCGCTAGGCCTCCCTCGGCCGCCCGCCTAGCGCCTTTTAGAACATTAAATTTAAGAAGTGTGAAATACACACTTTCCTAAATCCAGTTACCATTCCAAACCCCAAGATTAATATGAGTAACTGGAATACTATTAGGTATAGAATGATTCATACCCAAGGCTTCTATCAGCATATTTGGCTTCAATATCTTCAACTTCTGCACGGTCTCAGCAAAATGACCACTTCCTTGATCCGGAAGATCATCACGGTCAACACTAGTAATCACCACATAATCCAAACCCCATGACGCAATTGCCTCAGCCACATTAGATGGTTCATTTGGATCAGGAGGTGGTGGAGTTCGTGATGTCTTCACATTGCAGAATCTACAAATTGAAAAGACAGAACAATGAATGATCCTTTTTATAAAATAAAAGAAAGAAGTGATGAATGATCATATGAACTAGAGACGCAATGATTTCAGGCTTCAATAATTGCACATCAAAATTCAAATTAATCTTTATTGGACCAGATTTCTATGTAGGCACAACGAAACCTTATCTATAACTAAGGAACAGACCCTTGAGAAATTCAACATAGAGACGGAGCAACAAATCAGTAAAACCTAAGGATATCGCAAAACAGGTTCAGCACATGTAAATTCTACTCTGGCAAATCTTCAATCCTACCCCTTCCCAAAAAATAAAAAACACTAATTGAAAAGGAGAAAAAAAATCGCATTGCAATGCCCCTCCTTCGCAAAACAGCCAGTTTGGAACAATTTCAAAAACGATACATCATCATCTTTTTTCTTCTTTCCTTTGATAAATACTACAGCTTCATCCGGCATCCTTAATACCTTGACGGCCCATGTGGAAGAGTCATTCCAATATTTATACTTAATTAATATTGTAGTATACCATTAACTTCAGCTTCTTTCCACATGTAATATTTGCATTTTTCACCAAGTAATGAAAAAGACCTTAACCATAATGTTGTAACTATTTAATATAAACCAGTCGTTTGATTTTGGTTGATAAGATAGGGGTCAATATATGGAGTTATGGACTCCCACTCTTTTTGACTGCTTGCAATAGTATCTTTACATTCAGGGGCGGAACCACCTTAATTCAGTGGGGTCAATTTTTTAAAAAAAAAATTTATAAAAAAATAAAACCAATGTCATTTTATATAATTGAATACAATTCCTCCCATATTATGTACAAAACTAAATAATATTGTTAAAATATTATTTATAATAACATTTTTCAAGACTTCATTGTTTTAAAACTATTGCAATGATAGCCTCATTTCAATAAATGCAAACCTATCAATGTAAATTATTAAACAATATAAAAGAGTGGAGTGTTGATGTTAATAAAAATTTGAAATATTTAATAGTCTTTTAGTTTGAATTTTTTATTTTCACTAAACATTTTATAAAATTAAAATCAAATCAAAAATTGACTATTCAAAATTCAATGGAGTCAATTGACCCACTGCCCCAAGGGTTTCCGCCCGTGTTTACATTCCTAATCTCTCACGAATCATGATCATATTAATAATAAAGGAAGCAAAAATGTCAATACATTAGCACTGTTCTAAAAATTTCCACCTAGGCGCTAGGCCCCCCTTGGCGCCCCGCCTAGGCGCTAGGTTCCCCTTGGTGTCTCACCTAAGCGCTAGGCCCCCCAGGCGTCTCACTTAGGCCCAAGGTGACAAGAAAATCTATTCAGAAAATTAGATGGGGCTTAGGCGGAGTCTATGCGGAGTGATTTTTTTTATTTTAATAACTACCCAAACTAGATCTTAATATATTTATTTTTTCAATAATTTACCATGTTCATAATACAAGTTGTAGCATATCAAATCACAACAAGAAGTGAACAATATCAAGTTAAAATGGATAATTTTATTATAGTTGTAATTTTTTGAACTTGAACCAACTTCAAATTATATAAAAGATGATACATTTGTAATATTTAGTTTAATTCAATATAATTTTAAAATTTATGTTTAGTTTCTTAATTTTAATATAGAATTAAATTCTTGAAATTTTAAATTTTATTATTTAATAACAATCTTGTTTACAAATTTATAAATAAAACTAATACGTTAAAAATATGTTTGAACTTTGAACAATTGTATGTTTGTTTTTGAACTTTGACATTAGCGGCAATATAGATGTGTTTGAACTTTAAGCAAAGGCCTTTATTATCTTTATTATAGATTGTTTTGCTTTATATTATTGTTTTGTTTGGATAAATGTAAGTTAAAATATTAAAATTGGCTTAAAATAAAAAATCCCGCCTAGGCCCCCTAGGCGCTAGGCCCCCCCTGGCCGCCCGCCTCCCGCCTAGCGCCTTTTAGAACATTGTACATTAGTGGAAACTGGTTTGAATCCACCCCACAAGAAAAATCAAATATATATATTACCCAACTGCCAACAATTTCCAGAAGACATGTTTGTTAATGATATATTAAGACTGAAATATACTTGAGATCCAAAAGTTTGAAAACATACCAAAAGAGAATTTAAAAGAAAAGAAAGTCAAGATGTTTTCGCGATTAGAATATTGAGTATCAACCACTTTGAAGAGTAAGCTCAAATATTTGCCTGAGTGTGAAATGCATTAGTCAAAGTAATGATCTTATTTGACTATATCATGAATCCATCTGAGATGGGATAAACACGTGTATACAAAGAGTCTAAGACATGTTGGTGTCTAATACAGAGGGCTTAAGCATGAGACGGTGATGGTAACTAGTCAACAAATATCGTAAAAATCTCAAATAAAAGAATTCCAAACTATGAAACACTTTTGTTCCCAAATATTAAATTTAGCAATTGAAAACTTCTTTTCCTATTTAATAACAAGAGATTGAAAGAAGTTTACAACTACGTTTTACGATTTTGCAAATGAAGGCCATCTTTATATAGTTGATAGACACATAATTCATACATTTAATTATCCCTAATTTTGTCCTTTTAATTATATTAGTTTATTAAATTAATACGTTTTATTTTATTTTGTAGGATTTAATATTTGTTGCAATAAAGTCAAAATTTTGGTGATCAAGGGATATTTAATGCTTTTATTCATATAAGGAATATCCAAGAAGAATCCTACAAGGAGTAGGAAAGAGGTTGAAAAATCTTGGTGTGCAAGTCAAACCCAACAAGAGAAGACAAGTATATCTAGAAGATCTTTTTGAGAAATTGATTGGGGACAAAACTGTCCAAGTTCAATTAGGATTCCAAGTTATTTTCCCTATAAATAGGCCTCTTGTTTTAGAGAGAAGGACACCACTTATTATTTTCTTTTTCTTAGTTCTTCACTAGTGTAGAAGGGAGTAACATATTTAGAGTTTGTTTTTTTTCTCTTATTCCAATCACGTGTGAAACTACTGTCAGGGAGTATTTGTATATTTCTTTTATTTATATAATAGAAATTCTCTTTTTAATTATTGTTCTTATTTCATGCGAATTATAGTACTAATATTATTTGTTTTTGTTTTTAATTCCATAGCTAGCTAAATTTCTAATACCTAGGATTATGATGAAACTAAATATTTCATAATAATATTTTCTTTCCGTTTCAAAATTAATGTCTAATTATTTTCGCCTTCATATTTTCCTCCGCATAAATTGCATATGATTTTTATATTGATTGCGAGGTTTTGATAAGTTATAGTTAATCTGTGAATTTTTCATAACTTATGCTTGCCCATATTAATTATATGAATCATTATTTTTAAAGGGAATGGAGAATAATTTGGAAATTGATTTAGGAAATAAGAAATTATTTATTATGTTAATATTTGGTGGATTCTGATTCCTAGGTATCTTTTCTCATTAATAGTTTCCGTTATTAATTAGTAGTTTGAATAATTTAGTTAATAAATTTTCTCCACCATATTTATTTCTAATTCGCCTAAAATATTAATTAAGGATATATTAAAGAATTAATCTAGTCTCTGTGGATTCGACCTGTACTTGCCAGTTCTTCAATTTGACACTGTGCACTTGCAGTTACATATTTTTATCACATCAAGTTTTTGGCGCCGCTGCCGGGGACTAGAATTAATTTTTATTTATTCCTAAATTTTTATTTATTCGAATTAGCTTTAACTCTATATTTTTTTTTCTCAGGATTATTGAAGTTGGTCGAAGGAGCGAAAAGATAAAAATTTTGTTGCTGCGTTTTCTTCGGTACTTCGTATCTCCATATTTAAAAAAAAAAAATTAGCTTTTATTATTATTAATATTTTTTTATTTGCCGCATTCATGCATTCACTCACGTAGAGCACATCCTGTTAGGTTTTTATTTTTATTTATTATTATTATTTTATTTTTGTCAAATATAAACTGTGGTGATTGCTGGAGGATTGAGGTACGTCAAAATTTCTCATTCTTTCGTAATTCACATAGTTTTAGGACACTTTATTTGTTTACAATTTTTTTTTTGTGCATTTTCATCTTTAATCTAACAATAAGGGCACAACCTTTAACAAGATAAGGTGGGGATTTCATCACCCTTCCTTGGCCCACAAACAACCCAATTTGCATTTTGCATGACCATGACCTAATAAAATCAAGTAGACGTTGACCCCTAGGACTCTCGAGCTCAATTAGGACAAGAAACTCCAAGAGGAGTCTGAATTTTAAATTAATCAAACTACTGGTGTCTAGGCAAGTGGTTCAAAAGGTATACGCCTAAAGATTGTGTGGTTAATCAATTAGTCACCGTTTCTACGGAGAGACTCCCACCTTTCTTACACTTACCTGGCTAGTGGTGTGATTAATTTCGAATTTGGTGGACCTTGCGGTGTAACTTGGAACAGTTAGGAGCTGTCTAGATTTTAATTAGGTTGACTTAAGAAGTAAATTTATTGTTATTATTTTTATTTTTTTTTGTTTTATTTATTTATTTTTTTTTTGTGCTTATCTGCTTATTTGTTAAGTAGTGTATGCAAAAAGTGTGGATTAGGGACGAAACATCCCGATTAGTGAGAACACTTGATTTTTCGGATTTCACTTTAAAAGATCTCACTTTAAGAAAAATGGAGGGCGCACAAACTGTTTTTTTAAGGGATCGATGTTATCCTTCCCGCTCTGCCCAACCTTCATGTATCAGTCTACCACCGGTAACTGGTAACAATTTTGAACTTAAGACACATTTTATAAATATGTTACCTAGGTTCACAGGGATAGAAGATGCATATTTATTTATTCAGGAATTTGAGGAAGTTTGTGCCCTAATGAAAATTCAACAATTGTCTGATGACTCAATTAGGCTAAGATTTATAATATTTGCTTTAAAAGATAATGCTAAAAAATGGTTATATAGCCTACCAAATAATTCCATATCAACTTGGGAGGGATTTGTTGTTACATTTCTAAAAAAATATTTTCCAAATCATAAAACTGCTAAAATTCGGACTGCAATTCATCAATTTTGCCAACATGAAAAAGAGTCATTTTGGAAATATTTTGATAGATTTAAAAATATGTTATCCCAATGCCCACACCACGGAATTGAGAAATGGAGATTGTGTCAAATTGTTTACGAAGGTTTAGACTATCCCACTAAAACAATGTTAGAGTCAATGTGTAAAGGGATTTTTTTGAATAATGATGAGGAAAAGGCTTGGGAGTTTTTAGAAGACTTAGCAGAAAAAACCATGCAATGGGAAACCACCCGAGAGACAGATAAACCTATTTCATCTAGGGGTGTTCATACAATTGACAATTCAATTGCTACCGAAGTTAAGTTGGCTGATGTACTTAAAAGACTTGAAGATTTAGAAACTAGGGGACAATCACACGTGAACCAAGTCTCAACACCACCACCTGTGTCTAAAGTGTAATTCACCAAGCCATGTGATTGAGGAATGTCCTAGAGTCGTGCCCCAATTTGAAGAATATGAACAAGTCAATGCAATGTTTCAACGACCTAGGAATGACCCATTTGCACCCACTTATAATCCAGGTTGGAGAAATCATCCTAATTTTGCATGGAACCAAGGACCCTACCCAAATAATTCTCCAAATAATTCTTCAAATCAGGTCAATCAGTCTCTAAATCAATCTTTTCAACCTTACCAAAAGTCAAATCCTGGTCCGTACCAAAATTCAAATCCAGCACCTTAATATCCACCAGGTTTTTCTAATGAAAGTGAGAGGAGACTTAGCACCTTAGAGAAGAGTGTGTAAACTGTAATAAAATTCATTTCTCGCCTAGAGATCCAAATGAGTCAATTGGCTACTACAGTTAGTGAAAGAGAGAAGGGTAAACTTCCTAGTCAACCCGAGACCAATCCAAAATTTTCAGTTTCTACTCAAAAACCTTATCATGTTAATTCACTTGAAAACAACCAAGTCAATCATGTGAATTCTGTAATTTCTTTAGGGTCTGGAAATTATTTTAACAATCATGCTAGAATTGATAATGAAGAAGAGAAAAATTTAAATGTTGAATCTAATAATCCATCTTCAAAGTTAGCCCAGCCTGAAAAGCCCACAAACTCTGAGTCAGTAGGTCTATCTACTCAGCGTGTGTCAAAAATGATCAAACCACATCTTTTGAATCAAATGAAAAAGTCTTCAAACCTAAAGCCCCATTCCCTCAAAGACTTATTTCAAATAAGCAGTCAGCCCAGTTGGACAAAATTCTAGAAGTGTTCAAACAAGTAAAAATCAGCATTCCTCTTTTAGATGCCATTCAACAAGTTCCTTCATATGCTAAATGTCTATAAGATTTGTGCACACATAAAAGAACCACTCATGTTCCTAAGAAAGCTTTTTTAACAGCTCATGTTAGTTCTATCTTGTCATGTCAAGTCCCTGTGAAATATAAGGACCCCGGTTGTCCTACTATTTCATGCATCATAGGTGACACCTTAATTGAAAAAGCTTTGCTTGATTTAGGAGCTAGTGTGAACCTGTTACCATTTTCTGTGTACCAAACCTTAGGCTTAGGGGAGTTGAAAAAGACAAGTGTCACACTCCAACTAGCTAACCGTTCTGTTAAAGTACCAAAAGGAATAGTTGAAGATGTACTCATTAAGGTTGGTGATTTTGTCTTCCCTGTTGACTTTATTGTCCTTGAAACCCAGCCTGTTGCCAATCCCAAGGGTCAAATTCCTGTCATTTTAGGTAGACCATTTCTAGCAACTTCTAATGCGTTAATCAATTATAGAAATGGACTGATGAAATTGACATTTGGGAACATGACAATTGACTTAAATGTGTTTAATGTGGGAGAGCAACCTAGTGATTTGTTTGACCAGTCCGTTGAAGTGAACATGATTCAACAAATGTCGAGAGATGAGCTTATGGGGGAAGATGAAATTATTAACTTTTGTCTAAATCATTTTGGTCAAAATTGGGATGAAACTGAATACTTGAATGAGGTCAATGAGATGTTGGACTCCACAGTCCAAAAATCTTACTCTAGATTGGAACCTATAGTTGAATCAAGTTTGACACATTTTGAGCATTTTCACGAGAATCAAATTGACCTTCAATCCTCTTATGATCATTTTGAGTCTACCTTGGGTTCATTCGAAGCGCTTTTCAGAAACACTAAATGTGATTTAACAAATGAACCAAAGGTTGTGGACAATGATAATATTCCATGTTTAGATAATGAGATCATATCTCCCATTTCAGATAATGCATGTGTTAATCAAGTGGTGTCTAAACATCTTGGTCTAACAGTTATTCAAAATGATGAAAATGTTTTAGTGCCCCATGGTAACAAATATGGATGGCAAGTTTGGATAGATTTTATGAAGTTAGAATTTTTCAAAAGGAACCATCATTTTTCGTTATCATTCTTTGACTCAATTTTAAAAGAATCAGTCGGGTATGCTCACAATTGTTCTTCTGTTGCAAATTTTAACTATTTCCAATTACCCAGACCTCCTGAAAATCATACGCAATCCACTCTAGGTTGTCTGTTTTTATCCCTGATCATTTACAGTCGCATAGCTTTTAGGATGCATAAAATTTGTAGATATGTACATTTGTTTTCTTTTTCACCACATTTTCTTGCAGAACAAATGCCCCGCATCCAAGGTATAATTTTTTCACATCTTTGTTCTCTTTTCTTCATTTGCATACATTGAGGACAATGCATGATTTATGTATGGGGGGAGTTTGTTTGTATTATTGTATTATATTTTATTTTTTTTTTGTGTTTTTTTAATTTTTTTAATTTTTATTTCTCTTTTTAGGAAAAAATAGTAAAAAAAAAACACGAAAAAAGTAATAAAAAAAATTTGTTTGACTTTTTATGGATTGAATTAATTCTAATAAGTGTTTGTGGAGCAAAACTCATGAGTAAGATTGAAAGATTTAGAACTCTTGAATCTTTGATAAGGTACAAAATCTTAGTTCGAAACACCATCTGGATTAAAATTGATTTCACAAACATTTTTGCACTTCACGTTTACACTAATTCTTAGTTGTGGGGTATAAACCATGATTCGAGTAATTTCAAAGAAAAAAAAAGAAAAAAAAAAGAAGAAAGAATGAAAAAAATGAAGTTGAAAAAAAAAGAAAAAGAAATAAATAACTGCTTCAATGTCCATTAAACGAAATAACTGGGTATTCAAGCCTCGGGAAGCATCGATATTCACGCTGAAAAGTGTGATGGATAAAAGCAGCTTGACTAGTCTAATTTTGTGGCCTTTGTTACTCGAGTAAGTAAGCTCTTAGGGGTGTCTCTACACCTAGTGCCCTAAAGCCATCTGGTTTGGGAGTCATTGGTCCAACGCTCGCTCTACATGGGTAACTCTGAAAAGCCTAAGAAAATGAGACATTGCACAAGTCAAGAATCAAAATTGAAAAAAAATGAAAAAAAAGAAAAAAAAATGAGCTTGCTTGATTTTCATGGTAAAAATTCCTACTAAGAGTTACATCATATACACATGCATGCATCACATGGAATTGATTTAATGAAGGATGGTGTCTAAAATAAAAAGATTGAGTATTTTTGATAAGGTGAAAGTGTGATTTTGAATTTAATCTTGCTTATGTATAATGCCCATAAATATTTAGAAGTTTTCTTTCAATTTCATAATTTGTTGAACCCAAAAAATATATTTTTGAATTTTGTGGGTATATTCACTGCAAACCCTCACGAGACACAACTCGTCCACTTGGGTAACCTTGGGGTTTAAAGGCTTGTTGCACATGCTAAGTGCAATCGTGTTTCCTACGAAAATGGGGTAGTTTAATTTTTATTTTATTTTATTTTTATTTTACTCGAGGACGAGCAAAAGCTAGGTATGGGGGTATTTGATAGACACATAATTCATACATTTAATTATCCTTAATTTTGTCCTTTTAATTATATTAGTTTATTAAATTAATATGTTTTATTTTATTTTGTAGGATTTAATATTTGTTGCAATAAAGTCAAAATCTTGGTGATCAAGGGATATTTAATGCTTTTATTCATATAAGGAATATCCAAGAAGAATCCTACAAGGAGTAGGAAAGAGGTTGAAAAATCTTGGTGTGCAAGTCAAACCCAACAAGAGAAGACAAGTATATCTAGAAGATCTTTTTGAGAAATTGATTGGGGACAAAACTGTCCAAGTTCAATTAGGATTCCAAGTTATTTTCCCTATAAATAGGCCTCTTGTTTTAGAGAGAAGGACACCACTTATTATTTTCTTTTTCTTAGTTCTTCACTAGTATAGAAGGGAGTAACATATTTAGAGTTTGTTTTTTTCTCTTATTCCAATCACGTGTGAAACTACTGTCAGGGAGTATTTGTATCTTTCTTTTATTTATATAATAGAAATTCTCTTTTTAATTATTGTTCTTATTTCATGCGAATTATAGTACTAATATTATTTGTTTTTGTTTTTAATTCCATGGCTAGCTAAATTTCTAATACCTAGGATTATGATGAAACTAAATATTTCATAATAATATTTTCTTTCCGTTTCAAAATTAATGTCTAATTATTTTCGCCTTCATATTTTCCTCCGCATAAATTGCATATGATTTTTATATTGATTGCGAGGTTTTGATAAGTTATAGTTAATCTGTGAATTTTTCATAACTTATGCTTGCCCATATTAATTATATGAATCATTATTTTTAAAGGGAAGGGAGAATAATTTGGGAATTGATTTAGGAAATAAGAAATTATTTATTATGTTAATATTTGGTGGATTCTGATTCCTAGGTATCTTTTCTCATTAATAGTTTCCGTTATTAATTAGTAGTTTGAATAATTTAGTTAATAAATTTTCTCCACCATATTTATTTCTAATTCGCCTAAAATATTAATTAAGGATATATTAAAGAATTAATCTAGTCTCTGTGGATTCGACCTGTACTTGTCAGTTCTTCAATTTGACACTGTGCACTTGCAGTTACATATTTTTATCACAACAATAGTCACTAGGCCTTACAAACAACGGTTAGAATCAAATCACATAGAAGACTAAGATCAGCTATCTATAACATCCCTCTAAAAACATCTAGGAAATCTACAAATTTAGTTATCACATAGATAAAAACTAAAACTCTTGAAGTAGAAATCCAAAACCCAACTCCATAGTCCATCCCATGAAAATGATGTGAATTTAAATGATCACTCACCTGCAACCTCTAGTACAAGTATCTCCAAGAATCATAATGGTAGCGGTGGCCGTCCCTGTTTCGCCACCAGACCAACATTCCCCCAAATTAGGGCACTTAGCCTCTTCACAAACCGTGTGCAACTTCAACTCTCGAAGCTTTTTCTTTATATGAGTGTACTTCTCTCCTCCTGGAATCGATTCCTTCATCCATTTAGGCTTCGGCAGCGGCTTCTTCTTCGTTCCAACCTCCACGGAGTATTCGTCGTTGGATTGGAGCCGAACAAATTCAGTCAACGTCGGCAATTCGGCTGCCAGCCGGTGCCGGAGTTCCTCCAGGGTTTTGGGGTATTGAGACTTGGAGGATTCAACGGAGGGCGATGAAGAAAACAGCTGAGGAGATAGAAAGGTGGAAAGAGAAACTAGAGAAGGATGGGTGAATCTGTGATTGGATTTTAGGGTTCGAGCTAAGGAGGTGATCCGAGATTGCATTTTTTCTGCTGTTTCTCTCTATATGTATCTCTGTATATAATTAATTATAGGGCTAATGACAAAACTGTTCCTTTTGGCTTGAGCGCCCAATTAAATCGTCGGAGAAAAACACTTGTCAACAAATTAGCTAAATTACACCCCTTTTTCTTAATACTTAACTCAGCAGAAATTATACTTGTTAAAAAATTAAAAATAAAAATTATAACGTGAAAGTTATAAAGTTAAAAGGGCAAAAACACGAAACAATAACTTGTTACCGGCGACGAGAGACACCCAACAAGCTCCAATTCCGAATTCGTGCCGCCCACAATTTGAGGATGGATTTGATGGCGGATTTCCATTCTCTAAGCTCCAACCCGTACTTAAAGGTCTAATTAAATCTTACATATTCTCAATTTGTACATGGGAATAGCTTTTGATGGCGGATTCCTTGCAAGAGTATGATGAACAAAGTGGGCTGCAACAATTTCTCGCCTTTTTGGTCTAAATTTGGAGGACAATTTTGTCATTAGCCCATTACTATATGATTTCTCTCTCCACAATAGCAGATGCTTAGAGAGAAAGAATCTGCAATTTGATCTTCCATTTTGGTTGTTGGTTGAAGGCCAAACGAGTGGTGGGAAAATATTCTGGTAGAAGATTATGCAGGGTCGGGTTAGATACTTTTGGACCGGAAACAGGACAACGTCCGGACCTTAACGATCTATTTCTGAGTTTTGAATAGAAAATAAAATAATAAAAAATTTAAATTAGAACAGAAAAGAAAAAATTAAAAAATTTAAAATTTTCTTTTGTGTTGTTTCTGAGTTTTTTAAAAAAAATAATAGAAAATTTAAAATTGAGGACATGAATTATAATTTAAAATTTATTATATTAAAAGTTGAAGATAATATGAAAATTATAAAAATATTACTTACACCAATTTCTTTTCCGTCCAAATCAAGCCAATTTTGGACGGAAAACTTTGGTAGAAAAAGTGACCAAATTTTGTATCCATTTCTTTTCTTTTTTGTTTATTAAAAAACTAAGAAATATAAGAATTAGAAAGAAAACTTAAATTTTCCGTCTATTTCTTTTCTTTTCTGTCCATTTTAAAACTCAGAAACAGAGTGTATAGGTTAATTATAGTTTATAAAATTTGGTTATAATTCTATTTAAAAAAACCACATTATTTATTTTTAATAGAGATTGAAACCATGTAATTGTACTGTTATAAAATCAATACATATTTCAAATATCAAGCTTATCATTATTATTATAATACAATTAAATAAATTATTTATAATATTTAATTTCTATATACCTTCACCTTCACCTTCACCTTCACCTTCACACTTGGCATGGTTTTTACTTTTTAGCCAATATATTAGCAACACAATTATTTAATGCGTTGCTAAATGGAATGTTTGTGAGGTTAAATATGTATGGAGAAAAACTAAACCGGATAAAAGTTGTATTGTAGGGAATTCCAATCCAATACTTTCACATAATTTAAGTTGACCTTTTAGGGAACATAATCTACGAATGAGCTAATGAAACATAATAGCTCAACAAATTGATTTAACCAATATTACACAAGTTACAGACGATGAATGAAAAAGAAAATGAATGATATTCAAATGGCCTCGTTCAAAGTCTTCAGCTCTTTTTCCGGTATTTGGGATGAGAATTTGGGCGGTAAAGTCATGACCGGCCCATCTCCACCCAACTTTCTGGAAGCCATTCCAAGGGCATATCCAAGGGCTCTTGCAACCGGAACAGCCACTGCATTTCCAACCTGACAGTACCTGCTCAATACATTTATAATAAATAAATTAAATTAAACTAATATGTTAAAAGTAATGGTAAACATCTATTGAGAAGTAAGTTCACACCTTTCTTTAACAGTACCACAAAATCTATAAAAATCAGGAAACCCTTGCAACCTTGCATACTCGCGCAGAGTGAGGACTCGATCCTGTTCTGGATGTAATGCCGCCTGCACAAAACTTTCCGGTTTAAAACAAATTTCAAATATTGTATTTCATGGGATTCGATTTTCAGTAATGCTATGTGCAGCAACAATCATGCACCAACAGATGTGGCTATATTATTAACTAATGTGGGATCCTTACCCAAAATTAATTAACATTATCAAAAAATGTTGCCCAAATCTTATAGAAGTCTCGGTCTATCTCTCGACCAAACTCAAAACTTCCAACGTCCCATAATTATTGCAATATGTCTTTTCACGTACGTGACGCATATTTTAATACGTGTCAAAAACATACTTAGATATTGTATTTCTTTTAGAAATTTTGCAATATAAATAAATATATAACACTTGAATATACCAAAATACATTATTTTATACAAAAATATAATATTTGAATATGTTTTGTCACGTTTTAAATCCATGCCACAAATGTTAAAATAAGTGTTGAAAAAGTCGTAGAATGGAGGAACTATTAAGTAAACCTAGGTTAAATTAAATCTACTTGTGTAAAGCCGTTCATGATTTGTGCACATTGCATTACCGGTCTATTTCAACTACACAACATTCAAAGAATACCTGATTGTGACATGATGGAAAAGTCACTACAGTTGCAACTGTTTCATCCCACCATAACCTTGCAAATGGCCTATCATATAACCAAAAACCACTTCTATATAAGAAAATTTATAACTTCAATTTTAATTTTTTTTTTAAAAACAATGTTACTAAGGCTTGTAGAGAAAAAAAGATCAGACCTTTTAGACTTCCCTTTTTCAAAAGTAAAGGCATAATCCGGAACCTGCAAACAAACCAAGAACCACAAACATTGATCAAAAGTAGTTCAAAATATTGTTATTGGATTTCATCTTAATCGCCTCATCTATCCTCTTGAGGAGAAGTGTGGTTTGGTTTCAAACCCCGGTTGTCTACTCTGCTTTGGTAGATCATCCAATTTCAAGCCCAGGAAAGATGGATTCACCCACTTTACATGTAACACCCAATTCCGCATCGGAACATGCAAGGTTAATTTCATGTGTATATAAGGTCCCAAGCTAATACCAGTAATACCTTCAGTCAAGACATTTTGGGTGGGCTAAGATAACCTAAGAAGATATTATTGTCCGAGCAATAGATGACATGTTGCTATCTATAGCAAACATGTGTTTGCCCTGAGCCTTGCAATTGGATAGAAAATTTTCTAGAACCCATGAGGTGTTCATCATCCATTGGAGGAGAAAAATTACTTTGAATAAAAGGCAAGACCGCAAGAGTATACACTATCGATATAAAACACATTATTACACGTACAAAACAGACAAACACATACACATATAATAAAAGAGAAGGGAGTTCACGTTTGCTTTTGCATGAAAAAAAAAAGAAATTTCAGAAAATTGTGAATAAAATGACAAGTTGCTACCAATGGCTTTCCAGATGGTAGCATAATTGGCTCCTTTGTTGGATCTCGAATAACCGAGTTGTCTTTATCCACAATCACACCAGGAAAGTCCCTGAAATTTGCTCCCTACAAAGGAAGTAAATTGGAACCATAAGATGGCAACAAGAACATAAATCAACAGAAATATCATATATCACGAACCTTTCTGTGAGGAACTTGACAAACTCGTAAGTAATCATCCTCAAACAATGTATAAGGTCTGTGGTCATAAAGGACAGAACTTTCCATTTCTGCAACATTTCTTGATGCAAAACCCATAATATCTACAGAACAAGGGAACTAATCAGAAATTCATAGACCAACAATTGGCCAAAAAATAAGACAATAATAGCAGGCCACTCATCTGATGGTGAAAGGACACTAGTGTATATTGTGCAGAATATGGGATCCAGATCATTATTAACAGCACCAAATTCAGGTAGCATATACGGACTGAGAATTTGTTTGTACATAACACAGACATAACATCACATAATGTGCCATAATATGTAGAAGGATGCAGTTTCAAAATCTACTTCATGATACTTGTGACTACACACCAAGTATATCAAATGAAAGCATAGGAAATCAGTCACAGTACCTGTCTAATCGATTGTGAGCAGCATACACATGGTTGACAATGTGTACTGAATCTTGTAAAGTAGCGAAGTAGTATTATAGGCATTTTATCTTCACACGATCACCAATGATTGAAGATTATATAATTGCAATCTAAAGTCACCAATCACATATTCAAAATACCACAGTAATGGAGCTATTTATCTCATTTCGTAGCAACTCTTACTTGTAACACATTGCTGAACACCACACATGAAGCATGTTCACTGAACACACAGCAGTTCTTTAGATGAACATGACTGATTATTCGGATTGCAGCCAAATCCGAGTCAGGTAAAATTCTTGTCGAATTTGGATCGTTAATATGTTGGAGTCGTCTCAGTTCTACTGATCCTACTTCTCAGCCCTTAAAGTATAGGTACATGATTGATAATGAGACCCGAATTTTTTCTATAGCATGAAGATCATAGTTGCCACGACGCGGGACACGGTGGTAGTTGACGGCCAGAACGCCTAGGCGATAATGCACCCGCCATGGCGTCCTTATAGCGACAAGTCGTTAACAATGTGCAATTTATACATTATTTATTTTATTTCAAAAGTATATTACACAATAAAATTTTATATACACTAAAACCCAAAACATAATAATTAACACTATAAAAAGTCTTCACTCTCTACTCTATTTCTAGTTATAGCTCAAGCAAAATTATCAACTACAAAATCATTTCCGTCTCCCTCACGAGCATTAAACTCATTCAAAAGAGTAGGGTCATGGGTTAGGTTAAGGTCGTGGGTTGAGTTACTTGGGTTATTGGAAAAATCCATAGGTTATGATAGGTCATGGTAAAAAATGACTTAATCACTTAACTTGGGTCTGCTACCAATGCGTGATCCTTGGCGGCTCAGCGTTGCCTTGCCTTCTCTAACGCCAGGACGCCTAGTCGTCGCCTAGGCGACGCCATAACAACTATAATGAAGATCAACACCAGCATAACATCTATCAGTGATTTGGCAAAAATGGTTAACTAAGACTGGAACTTCTTGTCTACTTCAGGCAAGTTGACTGCTTTGGTAACTGAAAATTCTGACTAGTATGAACTCAATGTTTCTTCATATTTCAGTACCTTTTTTTTATAATCCTTTTCAGTAGTTCACATAGTTTCACCCTGAAATACTTCATTGAATTTGTAGTGGCATGATAAAATTATTTCAATTATGCAGAAAGATATAGATATGGATTATAACTACCAAGTCAAAAGTATATACCCCAATTGACGAATTTATAGCAAACTATAAACTATCAAGACCAGCTCCAAGTTCATTTTTTGAAAGATTATCATTACCGTGTTTTGTTAATCGAATAAACTTTTGAAACGCTGTTTCTGGATGCATTGCATAGTTCATCTCCTCGCGTGTTTCATGGCTTGTGACCTAAAGAATGGAATATAATTAGGAAAACAGAGTAATAGTATAAATAAGCCAAAGAACCGGATTGAATATGATGACGATACAGGAGGAAGATCAGAGATAGCATCACGAAGAATGACAGCTTCTTCAAGTTCACGGGGTTGGCCTTCATCATACGCAACAGTGTTTTGCTGCAGTGAAAATTTCAACTACTAAGATAGAGACAAAATTGTACTTTGAAATAATAAACTCAATCTGATGAAACAACTCAGTACCTCAAATTCAGGAGGAGGCCAATATCTAACAACAACATCATGTGTAGGAAGTGGAAACTGTGGCAGTTTCTGCAGGCACAAAGATCTGTGAACTTAATGATTGAACAGAAAGTATAAATAAAACCATTGAAATCTGTTTTACATGGCATTTTAAATTTCTCCCCAACACGAGATGTACATCAAATTATTGATATTAGATTAACAAGGAACATAAAAATCCCTTAAACCATAACAGAAAATAGCATTTCTGCCCTTCATTACCAAGTTGACAACCCACCAAAAAGAGAATCTGACCCATATAATATCAAATTGAAAAAAGCAGCAGCAATTCACCTCACTAGGTAGAGCACCCCATATAAAAACACGTAGCCGAAATTGTGGTAGACCATAACAGCCGGCAGCCATTGTTCCAAGCCTTGCTTGGTATTTCATATTCACCATGCGACTTAGAGCATATCTTCCTAGTGAAGCCTTGTCAAACCTTAAAATGTCAGCCACATTTTCCATCAATACATACTTGGGCTTTAAGAATTTCACAATGTCCATGAAGACAACTATTTGACGGTTTCTTTCATCAGTTAACGGATCATCAATGTTTCTAAAGCGATTATAACCACTAATCCCTTGGCATGGAGGACCACCACAAATAACGTCAACGTCACCCTGAACATGTAGACTCATCGAGTTGCAGAAATTAGATATAAAGAGACATCAACTATAAAGTCAAGATTCGGTGTACTAATGTCTCAGACTGTAAAACTAGTAAAGAAACTTACTGGCATAGGCAAGATTTTAGATTTTGATCCACTTCTTACAAAATCCCTTAAGTGGTCTTCGCAATTACTGAGACAAATAAGTATGAAAAAGTTATTATGAAACTTCAATTCTTGCTGCTCAGCCATCATAATACACAGTCAGTACCAACCTTAACCCTTCAATTGGCTCCCATGTATCTTCACTTGAATCATAACCCTTCCAGCGCACCTAACAAGGGAGTGACAAGTTTAGTTCTATCTTAAGTAAATAGAAGTAGAAACCAGACTTTTCTACTGCAAGAAGAAAAGGTACTCCCTCCGTCCCACATTGTTTGCAACACTTTATTTAGTCTGGCATGGATTTTAAGATATAGCGAAAGTACATTTGAATATAATTTTTTAAACATATATGTAATTTAGTTAGAATATAGCATTTGAATGTTTTTAAAATAAGTAAGTATAAATATAATATTTAAATTTGTTGTTGATGTGTCACATGCAATAAATGATGTGTTTCAAAAGATATGGGACGGAGGAAGTATGTAAATTAAATGTATAAAATATGAAGCATATAGAATCACAATAGTTTACTGCGATGGACTAGTCTTTGCAGACTGTGACAGTAGGAACTCTACTTCATCAAACAAAGCACAACCTGCATGTTGGAGACCGACTATAATGGATGTACTTTCTCATATATATATATATATATATTGAGAATGTGCCACTACTATAAGCTTAACTTATTAACATAAGGTCCACTCAAGTACAACTATGAAATTTATAAGCAATTCACAGCTATTATGCAAAAGGGTAACGCTCAATGATGATGTGTGATAATCAATCAAAACATTAGGTATATAGATATACAATTTATTTTTTTATAGGAGTACCTTAAATTTAAGTCCGTGCTTTCCTGCTTTGCCTATATTACCATAAGAGATATCAACAAGGAACGAAACTTCAAACTCTCCCCGGGGCATCTTAACATCGCAAGGAGAATTTGTACCAATTTCAGATTCTTCTGTGTCCTTTGGTCTAGATTGAAGTGGTCCTTCAAAATCATTGAATGCATATGATGTGCATAGCTTTTCCCATCCCTTCAATAGTTCCAGAAAATCCTCAGCAGGCATATTCTGAACCTATAAAAAGAAGCGCAAAATTCGTTCATATATTCTCCAAATACACATGTACATGTATACCACCAACTTGGCTGCAATCTATTTACTCACTTGAGTTTCTGGATGATTTAGTTTCAAGCTTTCACATGCAGCCTTGTTATAATCAACTGCCCATCTCTTAAATAAAGGGAAAAGAGTGAGATTTACAAGTAATGGAATACACTAACAACAGCGTAAAGATAACTGAAGCTATACAAAGTAAAACTTATTAGGCTTATAAGTTACCGTTACAAGATTAACACTCGAAAGCTTAGCACCAAGGCACAGTCCAGTTGACATTCCACCACAACCCGAGTAAAGATCTAGTAATGCCAACTCTGCTTTGTAAGGCCCATAACTAGGCAGGTCCTCCAAGGAAGGCGTACTGGTGGTCGTACGGAAAGTATCAGTGTAATTAATTGAGGATAAATCACGGCTCATTACATAATTATCTGAAGAAATGCAAAATATATAATAAATAATGTCAAGGGTTCAACTTAGGAACAGTAATCAAAACTTCAGTTTGAGTTTTCAGATTTGCATTTAGATTCTAGTATATTTGGCAAAACATATGGTAAAAAGAAAAAAAGAAAATAAGGTCACGTTGTAGTAGTAAATAGCAAAATTTCTATACATCAATAGCATAGCATATTAAAGTAAAACGGACAACCCAGTTTGTTTTCCTGGTTGATTCAAGATGCTGGGAGATTTTAGTGTTGATGAAAAATTAAGCAATTAATAAACATGAAGACTCGGTGCAAAATTTGAAGATATTTACAGTTACATTAACTGCTAACATTGAGCAAGAGACCTACAACAAATACTACCCACCGAATGCCCACACAAACATACATGGGTAGCTGCACCACAAACTTTGCTAAAGAAAACAAAATACCAGAGCTTCCTCATCCTTTACTTGCTGTACGTAAAACTTCTCATAGGAACTACGAAATTTAAGAAGTTTTATATACAATAGGTTTCAATTGAAATATCATTTGATTCGGTATATCAATGGTCGTGTTTGGCTCAATGGTCAAGTGCTCACAAGTTGGATGTTTGGTCACCAATTCAAGTCCTAGAAACAGCCTCTCTGTAACTAAGGCGAGGTAACATAGATCTGACCTTCTCATTCCCCGCTATTTGTGAACCCCTTGTGCACTGGGTATGACCTTATTTATATTTAACTTCTATAGAGTAATCAACACCAACTTCACACAATGCTGGGGTCCACTATAGCGCTCATCCTTGTGTTTTGAACATATTTTGCATTCCTTTCTTGAACCACGGAGCAATTCTTTAATTGCTGCACATGCATACATCAATAATCTTGGATCATCTGATTATATTCAATATATATCTTCAACCACATAACGCTCTTCTCTGCTTAAGTCAACAAAATAAACTCATCAAATTATTTACTCCCATTATTGGAAGGAATGAAAAAGGCCCAACAAGATTATTTTAACTAACTCTAGCGTCAATTACCCCAGAAAGTGTCTTGAGATTAAATTTCAAAAATCCAGCAGGACATCGACAAGCTATACGTATTAAAAGTGATGATTGGATAAAAAATACACTACAATACACCTGCCTTGCAATGATATCAAAACAAACTTTACCTAGTTACCAAATCAAATGTACTGCAGCAGGCCAGTAGCCAGTAAAATACATTTGTCGACAACTAGTCCAATTAGCTACCCTGCATGCCTGCATGGCATCTATTATACAACTTGTCTTTAATCTCTACTCGTACAAACTGTATAATATTTTGAAGTCTCCATGCAAAATGGCGGATAGATATCAAGGGAGGTATTGACCACAATGACAAGTGTCAACTTTAAAAGGTGAAAACTAGAACAAATTTAATTTTAAGCAGTATTTCCATCAGAAAGATCTTTAAAGTGTCTAAATTAGGGTTCTTTAATGATCAAGTTCCATTTTTCCTTTATCATTTATATGGGGAATATATATATCACCATAACATCACGAGGAATAATGAATATTCTTACCGGTTGGCAAGGTACGAAATGTTGAATATTGCACACAGTACTCCATGTCATAATAAAAGTCAGATGGCTGGATAGAGTTTGATTGCAAACCTAGCTGCAACACTTAGAAGGTTACAAGTATTTACATGAGATGGAAACTTAACAAAAGACCAAGTTGAAAGAAAATTGGGAAACCTACTGCCAATTGTCAGAAACAATGAGCAGAATGTGACTAAATAGGTAAATGGGGGGTTGTATAAATGGAAAGTGTGAAACCTACCTCTCTTGCTATTTCTATTACGTTGACTTTTGAGACAATGCAGTCTAATAAATTGTCATTCATGAAAGTGGAAAAGAATAAACGCTTCTTGTCATGGAAAGAAGCCATATCCTTCATAACCTGAAGAAGAAATATAAGAGAAAAAAAATATATTATTGGATAGAATGATATGACACGGTAAATTTTCAAAAGTGCAGCAAACAAGAATAGGACAACATGACGTAGATACTCACAGTGTCTTCAGCCTTATAAAACCATTGAACTCTGAAAAAATCTTCTCCATCTGTCGTTTTGAAAAATTCTAAGATCCTGCCAACATGCTTTTCCCTTCCATCACCCTGAAGAAATGCTAAATATGTAAATTATATCTTGTATTGGCATAGCTGTATTGAAATCTAATATACTGTATAAGTTCAAACATTAATAGCCTTTCAAAGAATATTTACATCTGGAATCTATCCTACCTAACAATTGATGCTCAGTTCAAAGAACAAATTATGGACTTCATATCAGGGAAAAAGAATTCCTGATTTACCTTTGATTTGGATGCCAACACAAGTAATTATGTAACTTTGAAGAGCTTATCATGGACTTCATCTGCATTTCTATAGTTCCTAATTAGACCTTGTTTTTTGTATGAAAAAGAAGCTTTTTAAGTGTCTAAGATTATTAAACTTCTTAAAAGTATCTCTCTGGCCTAGTGACCTGATCTCATATTGAACCCTTAACATGTTACCTATACACACATAGATAATGGAGGTTACCTGAAGAAGACAACTACATATTCAGTTTATAAAAAAAGTCCAAATAGCTCCAGAACCTAAACTTGGCACATGGTAGATGATGCACGCCCATTTTGATGCCTGTAAACAAATTTACTCCAAGCCTTATTCCCAAAGTAGTTGGGGTCGGTTGTCGCCGTACCGCCCTATCTAGGTCCATGTTCCGTGTGACCCTTCTTGCAAACATATCCTTCTCAACTACTTCTACCTAAGTTTTTGTCTCCCACTCCCTCTTTTTGTTCCCTCTAGTTATAGCAAATCACTCTAGTTACACATACTATACATTCTTTTAGGTTCTAGAACTCCAGTATTTCTTAATTTCCAAGAGATACGGGAATGTCAAATGTGCTCTATTGTGACTCATGGATAAGAAGGCATACTCTTTAAATTTCTATGGTTGCAATAATTAGAATAAAGTATAAGCAAGTACCAAGAAGCTATGTTACACGCACTCGGATGCAAGGACGGACACATGATTTATACCTAGTGGGAGCTTTGGTACAATATATAATAAAAATTATAAAATTATATAATTTAAACATAATACAGTTATCAGTATGTAAATAGATATTGTATGCCAAACATCGTGAGCATACCTTAAAACTACCATGTTGTCATGTACAGAAGTTTTGTAATTTGTAAACCCTTGCTAAGTTGTTGCTGCCTTTTGCTGTCTTATGCCGTAGAAAAAAGAGGAAGGAGAAAAACCAATGTTTATTTTTTAAAGTTTGATTTTATTTGAGACCCTAATCTCTAAATAATAAACTTTTTCCTTTTATATTTATTATTTTTTTTAAGTTGGGACCAAGCCTAATAGCCTATGTAAAGTGGGAAAACTCATCTTCATGTAGGTAAAAGCCTATAAGATATTGGACAACATATAAACTTAGTGGAGGCCTATGGACAAAAGTGAGCATAGATTAAAGAAAAAGAAAAAGAAAAAAATATTAGCAAGGGGGTGGCTCCCACTGGACCACCCTAGCTTTGTCCTTGCTTTTAGATGTAGTGTCCGGTTGAATACAATATTTTGAAGAGTCCGACACGGGTACTCCTCAATTTTACCAATTTAAAAATGAACAGTTCGCGTAGCATAGCCAAGAAGTTAATAAAAAAATCTATAATGAACATTTGAATTCAATAGGCAACAAGTGTCAGAGAAGCTTTGTAAAATTTATGTTACTAAGAGTTGTGTGATGCAATTTTACTTATCAAAAAGCCTATCAGATGCAATTATTCCTCGTATTATGCCAATGGGATTTCAGCAGTGATTCTTAACTTTAAACTTTCTTCAATTCTATATTTTAGCTAGTTCTGATTAACTCTTTACCAAGCTTAAAGACCCAATTCCCCATATTTAATTAACACTACACAATTCCACATTTACCCCCCCCCTCCCCCCCCCCAAAAAAAAAAAAGAAAAAAAAAAGTTACCATAACCATTCATCCTAGCACAAAATGAAACAACCAATATCATTGTTTATATGTACCACTAGCCTCCCAAGAACAACCACATATTTTGTCTTATCTTGCTTAAGTACAAGCTCTACACTTATTTCATCTTTAAACTACCAACCTCTTTGTTTTGGTCTTCACGTAGGCCAGTCTACTTAATTACTTCTCCAGAGATTTATAAATGTAACCTTGGAGCAAAGAATATACAAAATATTAAATAACAATATTAGAAAAGAGTTGCAACAATTCTTTTATACTAGATAACTAAGAAGCTCTACCATTACGAATGCGCAATCTCCAATACTGAAAATACAGCCATCAACTTTGGCTTGACCATAGTGACATTCCACATTCAGAATTATTTCATCCTCTTCATCAGCACTGCATTAGTGACCATGCCAATTTTCAAAAGCAGAAACACGGCACATGAAAAAATCAGGAAAAGATTAAAGCAATAATATCGAAAGGACAAGTTAGTAAAGTTACTAGAGTATCACTCACTTTAATATCCAGCCTTGACCCTCGCGTCTTTGACCCTGAAAAGTCCAAAACATACATAATCAAATTGTCAAATTCTAATGACTTCTGTAAATAAGATGATACTACCTCCATCCCATAATAACTGTCGTTTTAGAAGGGAATTTTTTTTCCAATTTATTTATCGTTTACAACTTCCTAGGAGAATAAATTATTTACTTTCCTATATCACCCCTACCTTCTCTCATTGTCCCAATAAATTTTTCCCTTGTATTAATAGTTTTCAACTTCCCATAAAGGGATAGTGATGAAATTTCACACCAATTTTAATTAATAAATGATAGCACTAAATAACTTTCTTAATCTATGTGTATCAAGCTAAAGCGACAGTTATTATGGGACGGAGAGAGTAATGAATAACATAAATTTAGAGACGAATTATGATGATACAGCAGCAAAACGAAAATCTCAAACCAGGGAAAAATTGTGGTGGTTCATTGGAGATTATACTGCTCCACTTGCCATTATGTAATCAACTTGAGGAAAAAAATTCCTAGCTTGGCCTAATTAGTTATATCAATTATTTTCCAGCCTACTAATGATATCTATATAGACTGTGCATTAGCCATCACATATTCAAAATTAGATTACATAACTCGCATATTTACAGACAAGCTATTGACTTTGTAGACTGTATTAATTACAGGAATTTAAAATGGCAGTACATGGTAAAATTCACAGGGCAAGTATTGTTAGAAAAGGATAATGGTCACTAGTAACTTTTTATACTTTAAATATGACAACACAGTTTTGAGACAATTTACTCAAATTACAATAGCAAGCTCCAACTCCAGCTCTAGTCTAGTGGTACCCCTCTCGTCCTCTAACAGGGAGGTGCAGGTATCAAATCCAGTTAGGAACTTATTTAAGATATCTCCAATAGCAAGAATGGGCCTACATTCTTTATTTAATTAAAAACATCCTCCTTTTTTGTAAGAATTTTGGGTCATAAAAAGATAAGCACTGAAACGACCTTTCTTATATATTAACGACCTTTCTTTGAGAAAAAGCATGAAAAATTCAAACTTCATGTTCTTGTTGAGGATGTTGCCAGTTAGCTTTTTAAGCCAAATACTGAAGAACTCATCGTCCATTCGAGTTCAACAATTAAGTTGGCCACATAGATATCTATGAGTCTGAGTGAGGGTTGATATAATAAATACTAAAGCTACAAGCAACTAGTTTGATCAAACAGTAGAACTTAAACCTTAAACAGTCTTCTACCTAGCTTGCCTTTTTAAAAGTTAAATAAAGTTTCCAAAAATATGAAGTTCTCACTTTATAGCCAAAGGATTATCAATTGTCCCTCGTCTCAGTGACACCTAGATCAAAATATGCATGAAAACTAAAATCAAAGGGAGTTTTCATTAAAATTATACAAGTCAGATTAAATTCAATGCGATTCTAAACATGGTAAACTCAATTAATAATGAACATTCACCTTCAGTTCATAACGCCAACTCCACCTTTCTCGAGCTTCCTCATCAGGAATTGGCTCCCCAACAAAAAAGGCCGCAACTTTCTGTTTTTTGGGTTTTTTCTCTGACAAAGCAGAGGCTCTAGTATTCACTTGCTTCCGGTTGTGCTCTTTATTAGGCCATTCTATCAAAGAAGAATTTGATTCGACGCGATCTGCCGCAACAACCAGAAATGGTATTTTTCTTGATCTTAAGCATTTTTCACTAGTAATATTTGAACTAGACGTCTTATTCTTCATTGGGGTCCCTGTATGCTCCTTATTAGTCCATTCAAGCAAGCCATACCTTGTCTCAACATGTTCAGCCAAGGCAACAAGGGTTGTAATTTTTCTTGATCTTACGCATTTTTCACTTGTAATATCAGACCCAGACGTCTTAGTCTTCATTGGGGTTGGGGTCCCTTTATGCTCCTTAATAGGCAATTCAATCAAAGCAGACTTCTTTTCAACATGTCCATCCCCAACAACAGTACTTGTTATTTTTCTCGATCGTAAGCATTTTTCACTTGTAGTATCCGAACCAATCGTGTCAGTCTTCACTGCCATCCCTTTATGATCCTTACTAGGCCTTTCAATCAAAGCAGACTTCTTTACAACATGTTCAGCCCCCGAACCAGACATCTTACCCTCCCCTATCATATTTTTATGCTTTTTAATTGGCAATTCACTCAAAGCAGACTTCTTTTCAACATGCTCATCCCCAACAACACGAAATGGAATTTTCTTTGATCTCAAGCACCTTTTACTAACGATACTCGAACCATTTTCGTCCAAATTGCTCTCATTTCTCACCGGTGTCTTCATTTCCGGCAGTACTTCCACACGAAACGCTACTGTTCTAGATCTTAAGCATCTCTCACTCGTACTAATTTCACTATCTCCAGAAGCAACTTCCATTTTTCTTGAAGACCGTTTCTCCTTCACCGCTGTTGATGGATCCGGCAATGCTAACAATTCTCCTTCCAAATTCAATGAGGGCCTCGGAGACTTCCTTGAGCACTTCCTCAAAACCGAATCTTCAACTGATACACAAAATGTAGCCTTCCGTTTCTCCGGCAAACTCTTACATTTCAATGCACCGTCAGATTTACTCAAATTAACATATTTACAATCACTAACCCGTGAAAATAATCGCGGAGATCTTCGCAAGCACTTTATACTTGCAATTGGAGGCAATGCAAGTGGAATCGAGTCAAGATCTTCATTATCTGAGCTTCTGTACTCGTTCACCGTGCTCCGTGGAGATCTCAGGTAGCACTTCCGAGCTGAGAAATTAGGATCGTAAATATTCAATGGAACAGGCTCAATTACCTGCAATGAGAGAGCTAATTCGTCCGATTTAGGCGTTTTTTGCTTTCTCTTTGTAGTGGTAGCATCGGATTTAGCTGGAGCTGAAGAGAATCTGGGAGATTTTCTTCTAATGGACAACTCCATTTCTGCTGTTGGGTTAATTTGGTCTAGGGTTTGGCCTTGAAGAGGGAGATGGTGGAGGGGTATAGATGTAAATTTCAGCGGAGCGGAGAAGAGATGGGATGAGATGAGGTGGGAGGAGAGAGAAAGTGTGGGTGATGAGATGATGCAGAATGAGTCGTTAGTAAAAGAAAATGTCAATGAGAGAGAAATGAAAATGGCGGGAGTTTTTGTCCTTTTGTTAATTGAACGTAGATCCATAAATTCTTTCAAATAATGCAAGCAATATTAACATAAATTTTGTGTATTTTTGGCGGGAGTTTTTGTCTTTTTGTTAATTGAACGTAGATCCAGAAATTCTTTCAAATAATGCAAGCAAGATTAACATAAATTTTGTGTATAAAACCTAAAAATACAAAATTTAATTTTAAGGGGTAAAATTATGTTATTAAGATTTTATTAAATAGTTTTAGTTAAATTTGGCTAAAGCCCATTTTCTAATTGTTATTTTAAAGATAGAAAAAGTTCTCGACACAATAAATTTAATTTAAAATTTTAATATAGGCCAAATAAAATAAATTGATCAACAATAGCAATACTAACATGCAATTAAAGTTAATAAAATCAAAATAAAAAATAGATAAGGATGTAAATAAATCGAGTCGAACCGAATATTGATCTCTTCATATTTGGGTCACAAAATTTATAGAGTATAAAATAAGGTTTGATTTAGGCTCGTTTAGGTATCGAATTAAGTAAGATCTCAAATCAAATCAGAACAGTTTGAATTTTCGAACAAATATGATCCGAGTATCAATAGAAAATTACAATTTGAAGAGATTCGAGTAATTTATTAAATTTTAAAATTTGCTCATATTTAAATCATTTATATTTCAAGTTGAACTCGAATCGAACTTTTAGTCGAGCGAATACGAATCGAACCCGAAGTGTTTATTCATTTTACAACCTTAAACATATATGTTAAATGTTACTCCCTCTGTCCCAAATTATCTGCTGTTTTAGTAAAAAAAAATTGTCCCACAATATCTGCTTTTAAAGATTTCAATGTATTTTTTCCTTTTATTTTTTAAGTTTGCCCCTTTACCTTAATTGTTGATAGTCATTACCCTCGTCCTCTCTCCACACATATATATGCACTCATACTTTATCTCTCTGCAGACTATTTGTCTATTTAATGCACTCATACTTTCTCTCTCTTCCTCTCTCCACACATATATATGCACTCATACTTTCTCTCTCTGCAGACTATTTGTTTATTTAATGCATTCATACTTTCTCTCTCTTCCTCTCTCTACATACTATTTCATGCACTCTTTTTTAAACACCTTTTTCATATTTCCACCAACAAATGTATTTTAGTATTTTTATCACACATATTAGTATCTGTGTGGAACTTTAAAACAACAGAAAATTTGAGACGGAGGGAGTATATATATTCAATCCTTCTACACTGACTGGGGAATTCCGATTAATCTAGCAACCGGTCAAAATTTATTTTATTTTATTTTTTGCTTTGACTCCAAAAAAAATTGTATGATATTTTTTTCAACTGAAATTTTTACAGAATTTAATAATTTAGGTGTAATTTGAATACATATAAAAAACAGTGTTACACAGACTATACAACACTGTTTTTTATATGTATCCAAATTATACCAAAATTACTGAATTTCAATTGGAAAAAATATTGTATATTTTTTGAGAGTCAAAGTAAAAAAAAATGGAAGAATTCTCGGTCCCTCTAAGATACAGTCCGTTTCTAATATATACCCTTTTATTTTACGTACCTTGTTCACTACTTTAGTGACAGATCAAACGAACGACGATTTAAACGATTTAATTCGTCACACATATATCAGAGAATATATATTTAAATATGACATGCTTCAGTTAACTTTAGTTGCATGGAGCAGCTTTTTTTTAGGAGAGTTGGAACTTGGAATGTACTTCTCGTCTCGTCCTGTACAAATATTTTTATAATTACAAGTGTGCTTTAATTATTTTTAAACATAAAGTTAATATGATTTTTTTTAATTTTAATCCATAGATTGATCACTATCGTAAATTATTTTTAAAAATATTTATTTTGTTCTAAATTAAATGTCAAGCTTTAACTTTTTAAAGTTAAATTGACCGTTTTTTAAAATAATTTTTATACTATTTCTTTTCAAAATGCAGGTGAAGAGATTGTAACAAAAAATATATATATACTATTTACTATTAACTCTAATTTTTATAATTTTAAAAATATATTTATATATGCTTAATTATTATTTGACTTAAAAAAATTAAAACTGAGTATTTAATTTTGGACGGATATAATATTTCTTATTATAAAATTTATTATTTTATAATATTTGATTAATCATCTCATTTTGAGTGGATTACAAGTTCAGACTTACCGTAAATTAAATAATTTTTTTAAATAAATAAATTATGCTTTAAATAAGTTGTGTATTTAGAGGAATATAATTACTAAAGCACGTTTGAATTTAAAAAGTATCAATCACCCTTAAATAAGAAAGTAGTTAGTATGAAATTCATTTTTAATTAAGTTAGTCAATTGATCAATAGAGTGCTGACACGTAGGCGATATTTTATATGTATTAGTATTCTATTGATCAATTGATCAAATTATCTAAAAATAAATTTTATTCTAACTAGATCCCTTAAATAAACATGTTTATGTTTTGGTAAGTGTAGTCATTATTAGTGTATTGAAAAAGTGCATTGAAACTTGTAAATTGTGTTTGCATTTAAAAAAAGTTATGTTTAAATAATCAAAAGTTTTAAGGGATTTGTTATAAGTTTTTCGAAATGGTCATCTTAAATACCAGTAATGCGAGTCGATTATTTTAATAAATTATATTTATTATACTGATAATCTTATATTATGATAATTACATATTCGATAAAATGTAAAGATTTAACTTTAAAGTAAGTACTCGAATGACAAAAAAATAAGTGATAATTTTAGATTATCACATCTTGGTCATCTCAATTTCTTTTTATAGACAAAAATATATATATATATCATATTTTAGTAAATTATACATAAATATTCTTATTTACACATAATTATAAAAAGTTTATCAAACAAATACCCATATAAATAATTCTACTATCACATAATATTCACATATATAAACATACATATTTATGGGCCTCACTTGTCAGGCCCCCCAACTTTTATGAATAAAGATGAATTTTTTTATAATTTTTATTTTTGAATATTATGGAGTGAATTTGATATAATGTTATAGTTGTGGGTAATATTTATAAATTTTGTAAAGTATGCAAGTTGTCATAAAATATTCGATTGGTCGGGAAATATTTGTTTTAACAGAAAATATTCGTACGACGGCACAATCATTTGTGGACCTCACAACGAAATTATTGTTGGAGTTAGAAAACGACAAAATTATATTTTTATGAAAATAACGGCGAAAGTTTTACTGTTAACTATGAAAGTAGTATGCACACAAGTCAATCATGTTTGATGATAAAGCATATACTTTGTAACAGTTTTATTCATTTATTAATAAAAAGTATTAATTTATTAAAGGCTTTTAATTATCTACATGATGTTGTTTTATAATATGTGATAAACTCATAGTTTTAAGCAATACTTTTAGAATAATGATGATGATCATTCTAATGAAATCTAAATTCTTAGAAAGCTTAAAACTAAAATAGTTCCTAATCGTTGGATTACTAAATTGGAGATTAGTGATTCCGTATAGATTGGTATATACGTTGCTTGCTCATTGGATGAGGATGATTGATCTTATGATCATTTGTGTGGAGACACTAAAGCAAGTATGTAGGTGCTTATTAGAGAATAAGTTCACTGAACGTGGCTCGCTAAGAAATATCTAATGAAGTTTTACTTGTTTGTCAATAGAATTCATGTAGTGATAGTAGTACAAGTGATAATTGGACTTGAGATCATCATAGTATCTTATGTATGATGAGTTATACTTTAACTTATTCCTTAAAATCCTTAGGGTATATCAAAGGGTATGCTTGAGTATAACAAGTTGTTCATGGAGATAATGTATGATCAATAAAAAATTTACCGCTTCTAGTAAAAGAAGAGAAATGTCCTATGTGATTCGATAAATGACAACTCAGTAGTCATTGGCCAATGCAGAATAAAATTAGAAATGAGTTTATAATTTGTATTATTTGGAGTTGTGCATTTAAGAGTCGAAGTACATATAATTAAATAAAATAAGACTTGACAGTAATTCCATGTCTTATATTTAATTGGGACATTATATGGTGGAATGATTGAATTGTACGGTAACTATTTACTCAAAGGTTCTTTTATGATTAATGTTGAAATCTATATTATCTGGAAAGTCGTTGATCGCTAGGGAGGCTTATTCCTATTGTAGAATAAATATTATTTATTTAAATAAATTAATAATTTAATTTATTTATTTAAATAAGATTAGAATTGTTCTAATTAATTTATTCATAACCGGTTTAATATGGAGAACCTAAAGGGTCACACCATAAAAGGAAGAATAATTATTTAAGAAGTTAATGGCATAATCGTAATAATAAGTTAAGTATATTTAATTTAATCTATGGTGATATAATAAATTAGATAGCTTAATATTTATTATTTAATATTTTAAAAATATTAAATATAAATTAATAAGAGGAATCTTATTATTATTATTATTACTATTATTATTATTTAATTCCTAAAGGAGTTTGGAAATTAATTAATAAAAGTACTCTCAAATATCCTAATAAGATTAGGAGACTAATTAATTAAAAGAGTTTAATTAATTATTCCTAATAAGATTGGGAGTGTAATTAATCAAAGGAATTTAACTAATTAAAATAAAATCCAATTCCTTAATTGTTAAGGAGGGTTGCCTACATCTACAAGTAAGAGGAGTCTTATTATGGGTGTAGAGTTGTTGTTCACTTTTTCACAACAGACGTGATTCTAATTGTTGGAGAGTACGCTCCTTTTCTATGAGAGATAGAAAAATTAGGATTTTGCCAAACATCCATCTTCTTGAATCTTTATTCTTTCTTGGTGGATCACCTCTAGAGGCCAAACACTTGGGGTGGCTAACGTTGATCAAATAAAGGAACCAAACCCGGTGGATTCAAGTTAAACGCGAAAAGGATTGGAGGTGAACTTGTACCTGAGGAAGCTCGAATCTTCAAGGGTGTGATTCTTATTCTTCATATCTTTTCGTTTAATTAATAATTCTTCATATTTGAATATTTTTATGAAGTATTTGTTGTAAGTTTGACTTATTATTTGGACCTTCACTTACCTATTTTTCACAATAAACGGTAGAAAGTTATTCGATATATTTTTATATAATAAAGGTGGGGCCACATGTAGGGCTCACGTGTGGAAGAAATGATTTTAGAAATTGGGGTGGGGAGAGGGGGAGTATACGTAAAAGGGAGGGAATATATATATATATATATATAATATAATGTGTGTGAGAGTGAAAAGTGGTGGGTGAAAGTGATATGTGTAAGATGTGTGTGTGTGATAGTGAAAGGTGTAAGGTGTGTGTGTGTGTGTAATGGGTGGTGGTGGGTGATAATGAAAATGATGGGTGGGTGTATTGCATTCAAAATTGTCATCTGTGAATTTTCAAAATTGTCATCTGTGAATTGCATAAGACGTCCGTGATTTTATTTCCACTGTTGGTCCATGATTTATATTCTAAATAATATCTTTTCATTCTCCTATAAATAGGATGCTTAGTTAGAATTCAAAATCACAACAGAATCAGAGAATTCTTCTTCTGTAATATTGAGCGTATTTTTTTAGAGTTTAAGGAAGTTTTGAGCGTAGAAAACAGTATAAGTTTTCTTCAAGAATATCTCCGCCATACCAGTCGGAATACTCTTCTTTTTAAGGTAAGGAATATTATTTTTGTTCAGTATTCGTAAGAAATAATATTTTCTTCCATACTCTGTAGTATGTAAGTAATATTATTTTATTTCAGATTCCGAATTCTACACTCATTTTGTTAAAGTTTTGGCTTCTATACTCCATGAAATTAGTAGAATATCCTTGATATTTGCGCTTCATCCAGTATTTTTCCATGAAAATATTATCCTGAATATTCTTGATAAGTTTTAACTTTTTTATGCTGGAGTACTATTCACGGGGTACTATTCCCGAAGTATTATTCACGGGTTACTATTTACTCAGTTACTATTCACCCGGGGTACTATTCATGACAAAAATTAATTTTTTTTTGTCCAAATCATTTTTGATACAATATTATTTTTGAATTTTACTCTACAAAGCAGTATCATGTTGACAATTTGGACATTATTAAATTCTGAATAAATTAAATTATAAATCTTTAAAAATTTATCCTTTGCTTTCTTTTAATTAATTTCTTATAGCATTGTTATCATTCTCATGCTTATATTATGATGAAAGTTATCTGTGGCCGTAGTGCATAGATGGACTTGGTATGATTATGATTTATGACCAGGAATTATTCGGTGTAATCATAACCGTAATATTACAAATAATGTGGTAAAAGTCTTTATTGACTTGTAGTGCATTGATGGACAGATGTTGGCATGATCATGACCATTGGTGAAAACATGAATATCCTTGGCCCGTAGTGTATGGATAAATCGTGGTCGTGATACTAATGAATATCCTTGGTCTGTAGGGCAGGGATGATGTGGATTATTTATTAAGCTGAGTCTCAGCGATAAAATTGATGATAAACTTTTTAAATCATAGAAGATAGTAGATATCATGCTCTACTTGACTCTTCAAATGGATTGCTTGTTCCGCTGTAGTTAAACTTAATGTTTATTATATTTTATCAGTTTAAAACTGTTGAAGGCTAACGATAAATTATTCTGTATTATCTTAGTCATAAAATTTCTTACTGGGCTAGTTGAGCTCACCCTTTGCTTTCTTTGTTCTCTTCAGGAAATGAGAATATAGCTGGGACTAGTCGAGAAACGGAGTGACGGTCCAGATGGTTGCAATAGTAGTCTTCACTATTCAGTGAAATAGTGTGATAATAAATGTAATGAGGACTCCATTTGAGTTTGAATACTATCTAAAAGACAATATTCATATTAAAACTCTCAGCTTATGTTTGGTCGTATTTTACACGACAGTTGTATAATTAAGTTGTATTTGAATTTTGTACCATATATTTGGCGACTCAGAATGGGTGATGTATACCTATTTAGGGGGCATCACAGTTGGTATCAAAACTTAGGGATATGATCTCTGCTAAGATGTGAGACTAGAACTAGGGGGAGAAACGAGAAAATCCTTCGCTAGTATGACCTACCTAAGTTTATTTGTTATTTAATTGGTCGATTATAATACATGGATAATATGTTGCATGTCAATTAACCCTTGTTTTGTGGTAGTGTTTGAAAATGGCATCTAAAAATGTTGAGATAAGCAATAGAGCACAGGTGACCGTTGAGTCACCACAGATCAATAACCAGGATAATGTGTATCAGGAAGGCAATAATCCTCAGGTGAACAACAACACTGACCAAATGGCGAACGACGGAATGTTTAGGAACTTTTTGCAATTCGTGCAACATCAGGCAAGAGAGACTCCTGTTCAAAATACAGGTGGAAACACTGGTAACACTCGGTTGGTTACTACTAAGCAGTTTAAAGAGCTGGGACCACCGGAGTTTTTGGGAGAGGCAAAACCACTTAAGGCGAAAACGTGGATAAAGCAGATTACCAAGATATTTGATGTCTTGGGATGCTCCAAAAAGCAAAAAGTTCCTTTTGCCACCTTCATGTTGCGAGGAGAGGCAGGTTATTGGTGGAAATCCGTAAAGCATACTCAACATGCCGCACTGAAGATGTCTTGGAAGAAGTTCCAAGAACTATTCAACGACAAGTACTTTTCTGAAAGTATTCGTCACATGAAGGAGGTAGAGTTCATCAAGCTGGAGCAAAATAATATGACTGTGTCGCAGTACGAAGCTAAGTTTACTGAATTGTTCAGGTTTGTGTCCCACTTGGTTGATAATGAAGAGAGAATGACGCGGATATTTCTAAGAGGCTTGAAACCCGAGATACGTCAATACCTAATTTCTTACAAACCGTGTTTGTATTCAGATGTTGTAAATATGACTCAGTTATTAGAACGTGATAATGAGTCAACCCAACCAAGAGATAGCAGCCGACAAAGCGATACTACCAGTAGAAGCAGTCATCGAAGCGGTGACAATAAACGTGGAGGAAGTCAACATACCAGAAATGGTAATCACTTCGGTGGTAATCATGGCCAAGACAATAAGAATAGAAATTTCAAGAAGAGGAGATTCAATAATGATGGAAAGACGTCAGCACCAACACCTATTGTTAAAGAAGGAGAACGATCACCGATCGTATGCTACAAATGTGGAGGGAAGGGACACATCAGTCCAAAACATGTTACAATTGTGGAAGATAAGGTTACCTAGCTCGATTTTGTCATGTAGTAAAGCCAAGTTCAGCTGGGATGGAGGCACCAAAGGCCAGCCCAAAGAAGTCAAAGCCGGTAGTTCAAGGGAGAGCGTTTGTTGTGACCTCCCAAAAAGCGAGGAACCCGAACGAAGTCATCACGGGTAAGCTAATCATAAACTCTAGCGAAGTCTATACCTTATTTGATACTGGTTATACCCATTCTTTTATTTCTCCTCTTTGCGCTCAACGTTTAAATTTAACTCCAAAGAAATTAGACTTTAACTTATCTGTTGAAACTCCGTTGGAAGAGACTTTCATTATATCCACTGTTTATAAGTTTTATTTGATTCAAATCGACACCTGCACATTACCTGTCGACCTAAATTATTTGAAAAAACTTACATTTGACATGATTCTAGGGATTGATTGGTTAACTATTCATCATGCTAAAATTGATTGTTTTCGTAATGTTGTTAGCTTTCATATTCCTAACCAACCTATTATGCGAATTCAAGTGACCCAACTGTAATACTCGATAAAAATTTATAAAATAAATAAATATTGAATAATAAAAATTTCTTTGTTTTAAAACATATTAATTGGACTTTGTTATTTATTTTGGGTCAAACTAGTTATTTAATTTATGTGGGCTAATAAATATTAATAAGTGGTGGATAAATTAAGTTAGTAAAATTGGGCCTTAAAATTTATATTTGGGTCTAATGTATATTTGTGTAATTTTAAATCCTATTAAATTAAAAGAATCAGTCAAACATATTAATTAATAAAATCTATTTAATAAATAAATAATTAACTAAAACCTAATCTTTCTCATATCTTTTGTTGCGCTGCGAACTGGGCGAAAGGAGGCAGCAGATACAATTGTGTGGTTCCTTCGTAGGAGAATAAGAGATAGCAGGAAAATTTTAACAAGGTAAATCATTTGCCCATGATTATACTATTATATTATGTATATGGGAATTACGTTCTCAAGGCAGGAACTATTAGACTGTTAGTTTGAATCATGCACCTATTTTTGTTGCTTTATTAATAGTTATAGTAGAAGTATAGGAGAGTACGATTGATTTGACTGGAAATATATATATTTATAAGTTTGTCAGATTACTGGTTTGATTGAACTTGCTGCAAAATAAAAATAAATAAATAAATAAAAATAAAAATTTTGTTATTATGATGAAAGCTAAGCTGCTGTAAGTATTAATAAGGATTAAAAATAAATTATGCTTATATATGTAAGACCCCAACTTTTATAAATAAAGATGAATTTTCTATAAATATCATTTTTGAATATTATGGAGTTAATTTGATATAATGTTATAGTTGTGGGTAATATTTATAAATTTTGCAAAGTACGCAAGTTGTTATATAATATTCGATTGGTCGGGGAATATTCGTTTTAACAGGGAATATTCGTACAACGGCACAATCATTGGTGGACCCCACAATGAAATTATTGTCGGATTGAGAAAACGACAAAAATATTTTATTAAAAATAACGGCAGAAGTTTTACCATTGTTACTGTTGAACTACTCGGTAGTAAAAGTACAGTAATACGTGTGGTTGCATAGTAGCACACGGTATTGATTATTAATGCTTATGTGAGAAGTCACTCAGTTTGATTCAATTATTATCAGTTAATAATATGAATTATTTAGCGATAATGACGTTTTGTTTTATTCGTATTATTAACGTAATAAAACAGAAACATCTTTTTATATAAAACAGAATACTTTATTAAAGTTATTCTATAAATAGAATATATTATATTTTATTTAAAATATTTTTCTTTAAATATGGCCGTCAGATTAAAGTAATCAATCTGGACCATTCATGGATTAGTTACTATGCATTCTATTTTTCTATAAATAGCAGCTCATTCCTTCATTATTTCTTACGAATTCACTGAACTCTAGAGAGAGAAACTATAGAGAGAAACTATAGAGAGAGAGAAGAAGAGTATTCTGCTACTTAACTACTTCCTTATTTCAGCTCTTCTCTAAAATGGTAAGGGGTGTTATTCTTTCTTATTCATGAAGAGAACTGTTGTTATTCCATTTCTTATTATTCTGTTGGAATAACCTGTATACGCGGTCTACCCTATACTTGGTGACATTCTTCTGTTATTTTGTTGGAACATCCTGTCTGTGTGTTTTACACCGGACCTGGTTCCGTTTTTATTATTATTCTGTTGGAACATCCTATCTGTGTGTTTTACACCGGACCTGGTTCCGACTTGTTATTATTCTGTTGGAACATCCTGTCTGTGTGTTTTACACCGGACCTGGTTCCATTATTTATTATTCTGTCGAAATATCCTGTCTGTGCGTTTACGCTGGACCTGGTTCCATTATTTATTATTCTGTTGGAATAACCTGTCTGTGCGGTCTATCGCATGCCGGGTGATTTCTTTTGTTATTCCATTCTTTATTATACTCAGTTGGTTAAGTTTTGACTTCTATACTCCATGAAATTAGTGGAATATCCTTGATAATTAAGGTTCATCCAGTATCTTTTCATGAAAATATTATTCTAAGTATTCTTGAATTTTACTCCACAAAGCAGTATCATGTTGACAATTTGGACGTTGTTAATTCTTGGATAAATTAATTCTTGAACTTGTTTTATTGAATTCTTAAATCATTGTCATCATCCTCATATTTATAAAATGTTGAAAGTCATCTGTGGCCTGTAGTGCATAGATGGACTTGGTATGATTATGACTAGGGATTATTCGGTATAATCATGACCGTAATGTTACAAATGATGTGGTAAAAGTCCTCATTGGTCCGTAGTGCATTGATGTACAGTTGTTGTCATGATCATGACCATTAATGAATACACGAATATCCTTGGCCGTAGTGCAGGGGTGATTCGATGATGTGGATTATTTTATTAAGCTGAGTCCCAGCGATCACAATGTTGAAAAACCTTTTAAATCATAAAAGATAGTAGAGTTTATTTTCTACTTGACTCTTTTAATGGATTGCTTGTTCCGCTGCAGTTAAACTTGATGTCTATTATATTTTATCAGTTTAACATTGTTGAAGGCTAATGATAATTTATTCTGCATTATCTTAGTCATAATATTTCTTACTGGGCTAGTTGAGCTCACCCTTTCTTTCACTGTTCTCTTCAGGAAATGAGAACGTAGCTGGGGCAAGTCGGGGAACGGAGTGATGGTTCGAATGATAGTATTAGTTAGTAGTCCTCACTATTCTATGTAATAGTGTGTTAATAAATGTAATGAGGACTCCTTTTGAGTATGAATACTCTCTAGAAGATAATATTTGTATTCAAACTCGCAGTTTATGTTTTGTCGTATTGTACACGACAGTTGTATTAATAAATTGTATTTGTATTCTGTACTTTGTGTCTAACGACCCAAGATGGGTGATGTATACCTAATTTTGGGGGCGTCACAGTTGGTATCAGAGCTTAGGGATATGATCCCTGGCTAAGATGTGAGAATAGAACTAGGAGGGGAGAGACAGGGAATTCCTTCGCTAGTATGACCTACCTAAGTTTATTTGCATGGTATTTAATTGGTCAGTCATAATATAAGGATAATATATGACATATCAATTAACTTTTATTTTGTGACAGTATCTGAAAATGGCATCTGAGAATGTTGAGAATAGCAATGGAGCACAGGCGACTGTTGATTCACCACATATCAATAATCAGGATAATGTGCATCAGGAAGGTGACAATCCTCATGCAAACAACAACACTCACCAGATGATAAATGATGGAATGTTCAGAAATTTTATGCAGTTCATGCAACAGCAGGCGAGAGCGGCTCCTGTCCAAAATATAGGTGGAAACACTGAAAACTCTCGGACGATCATCGCTGAACAGTTCAAGGAGCTGGGACCACCAGAGTTTAAGGGAGAGCCAAAACCACTTATAGCGGAAACATGGATAAAGTAGATTACCAAGATATTTGATGTCTTGGGATGCTCCGAGGAGTAAAAGGTTCCCTTTGCCGCCTTTATGTTGCGAGGAGAGGCAGATTACTGGTGGGAATCGATTAAGCGTACTCAACCTGCCGCACTGAAGATGTCTTGGGAGAAGTTCCAAGAGCTGTTCAATGACAAATACTTTCCCAAAAGTGTTCGTCACATGAAGGAGGTGGAGTTCATCAAATTGGAGCAGAATAATATGACCGTGTCACAGTATGAGGCTAAATTTGCTGAGTTGTCCCGGTTTGCGTCCTACTTGGTGGATAATGAAGAGCGAATGACGCGAATATTTTTGCGAGGTTTGAAACCTAAGATACGTTAACATCTTATTTCTCATAAACTGTGTTTGTATTCAGATGTTGTGAATAGGGCTCAGTTAGTGGAGCGCGATAACGAGTCAACGCAATCAAAAGAAAGCAGTCGGCAAAATGATAATACCAGTGAGAGCAGTCATCGAAGCGGTGACAACAAGCGTAGAGGGAATCAACAGGCCAGAAATGGTAACCACTTCGGTGGTAATCAGGGCCAAAATAATAAGAATGGTCATTTCAAGAAGAGGAGATTCAACAATGATGGAAAGACGTCAGCACCAACACCCATTGTTAAGGAAGGAGAACGACCACCTATCATATGTTTTAAATGCGGAGGGGAGGGGCACATCAGTCCAAACTGCGCGATGCCATCTAAAGCATGTTATAATTGTGGAAGAGAAGGTCATTTAGCTCGATTTTATCGTTTACCAAAAACAAGTTCAGCCAAGATGGAGACACCAAAGGCCGTCCCAGAAAAGTCAAAACCGGTAGTGCAAGGGAGAGCGTTTGTTGTGACCTCCTAGAAAGCAAGGAACCCGAATGAGGTCATCACGGGTAAGCTTATCATAAACTCTAACGAAGTCTATACTTTATTTGATACCGGTTCTACCCACTCTTTTATTTCTCCTACTTGCGCTCATCGATTAAATTTGACTCCGGAGAAATTAGACTTTGATTTATCTGTTGAAACTCCATTGGGAGAAACCTTCATTACATCCACGATTTATAAGTCTTGTTTGGTTCAAGTTGGTACCCACACATTACCTGTCGATCTGATTTTATTAAAAATACTTGCATTTGACGTAATTCTAGGGATTGATTGGTTAACTACCCATCATGCAAAAATTGATTGTTTTCATAAGGTTGTTAGCTTTCGTATTCATAATCGAACTATTATGCTGATTCAAGCAACCAAACCATTAAAATCAATCGCTGTCATCTCAAGCCATAAAGCTATTCGTTTATTGAAAAACGGATGTCAAGATTTCTTAGCTCATGTCACGAATCTAAACAAAAATACGTCAGTTTTGAATGATATTTCTATTGTTAATAAATTTCCTGACGTATTCCCTGAAGAACTTCCTGGCCTACCCCCAGAGCGTGAAATTGAATTTTGTATCGAGCTTGAACCCGGTACAAAACCCATTTCCAAAGCCCCATATCGAATGGCTTTATTCGTCCTAGTACTTCAGGAGTTAAAGATCCAACTACAGGAATTGTTAGACATTGGCTTTATTCGTCCTAGTACTTCTCCTTGGGGTGCTCCTGTGCTATTCGTGAAGAAGAAAGATGGAAGTATGCGACTTTGTATTGATTATCGGGAGTTGAATCATGTCACCATCAAAAATAGGTAGCCATTGCCACGTATTGATGACCTATTTGACCAGTTGCAAGGAGCACAATTCTTTTCAAAGATACTTGATGAACCGTAATTATCAAGGATATTCCACTAATTTCATAGAGTATAGAAGTTAAAACTTAACCAACTGAGTATAATAAAGAATGGAATAACAAAAGAAATCACCCGGCATGCGATAGACCGCACAGACAGGTTATTCCAACAGAATAATAAATAATGGAACTAGGTCCGGCGTAAACGTACAGACAGGATATTCCGATAGAATAATAAATAATGGAACCAGGTCCGGTGTAAAACACACAGACAGGATGTTCCAACAGAATAATAACAAGACGGAACCAGGTCCGGTGTAAAACACACAGCCAGGATGTTCCAACAGAATAATAATAAAAACGGAACCAGGTCCGGTGTAAAACACACAGACATGATGTTCCAACAGAATAACAGAAGAATGTCACCAAGTATAGGGTAGACCGCGTATACAGGTTATTCCAACAGAATAATAAATAATGAAATAACAACAGTTCTCTTCATGAATAAGAAAGAATAACACCCCTTACCATTTTAGAGAAGAGCTGAAATAAGGAAGTAGTTAAGTAGCAGAATACTCTTCTTCTCTCTCTCTATAGTTTCTCTCTCTAGAGTTCAGTGAATTCGTAAGAAATAATGAAGGAATGAGCTGCTATTTATAGAAAAATAGAATGCATAGTAACTAATCCATGAACGGTCCAGATTGATTACTTTAATCTGACGGTCCATATTTAAAGAATTTTTTTTAAATAAAATATAATATATTCTATTTATAGAATAACTTTAATAAAGTATTATGTTTTATTACGTTAATAATACGAATAAAATAAAGCGTCATTATTGCTAAATAATTCATATTATTAACTGACAATAATTTAATCAAACTGAGTGACTTCTCACATAGGCATTAATAATCAATACCGTGTGCTACTATGCAACCACACGTATTACTGTACTTTTACTACCGAGTAGTTCAACAGTATCAATGGTAAAACTTCCGTCGTTATTTTTAATAAAATATTTTTGTCGTTTTCTCAATTCGACAATAATTCTGTTGTGGGGTCCACCAATGATTGTGCCGTTGTACGAATATTCCCTGTTAAAACGAATATTTCCCGACCAATCGAATATTATATAACAACTTGCGTACTTTGTAAAATTTATAAATATTACCCACAACTATAACATTATATCAAATTTACTCTATAATATTCAAAATTGATATTTATAGAAAATTCATCTTTATTTATAAAAGTTGGGGTCTTACAACCTCCCCTTCTTATGAAATTTCGCCCTCGAAATTAGGGTACGTACCTGATATATCGAAGAGGTAAGGATACCTTGATTTCATTTCAGATTCTAACTCCCAAGTCATTTCCTCAACATCGTGGTTTCTCCACAAAACTTTGACTTTAGGTATAACCTTGCAGCGTAGAATATGTTCCTTCTTATCTAAGATTTGAACAGGAACTTCTTCATACGTCAAATCCTCCGCTATTTCGTCCGGTTCTAACTCAATAATGTGGTTCGGGTCTTCCACATATTTGCGTAACATGGATATGTGAAAAACGTTATGAACACGAGACATACTTGGCGGTAAAGCGAGTCTATAAACCACAGTTTCTACTCGATCGAGGATTAAAAATGTACCGATGAATCGAGGATTGAGCTTTCCTCTCTTTTCAAATCTCGTAACTCCTTTCTATGGAGCAACACGTAAGAACACATGATCTCTTACATCAAATTCCACGTCCTTTCGATGAAGATCAGCATAACTCTTTTGTTGATCTTGTGAGGTTTTTATACGTTGTCGGATCGTTTGAATCTTTTCTGTAGTTATACGTACCAACTCCAGTCCCAACAACGTTGCTTCACCCACCTCATCCCAACATACTGGAGAATGACATTTTCTTCCATACAATGCTTCGAATGGAGCCATGCCAATACTTGCTTGATAACTGTTGTTGTAGGAAAACTCCACCAATGGTAAGAACTTGTCCCAACTTTCCTTGAAGTCAAGGACACAAAGTCTTAATAAATCTTCTAGAGTTTGAATAGTCCTCTCTGATTGTCCGTCCGTCTGAGGATGATATGCCGAACTAAATCGTAAATCTGTGCCCATAGCTTTTTGTAAACTAACCCAAAATCGTGAAGTGAATCTTGGGTCTCGGTCAGAAACTATGGATACTGGCATACCATGCAGTCTTACAATCTCGTTTATGTACATACGAACAAGACGTTCAAGTGTATAAGTTTCTCGTATCGGTAAGAAATGAGCAGACTTGGTCAATCTATCAACAATGACCCAAATCGCATTTATACCTTGAGAAACCTTAGAAAGACCGGTAACGAAATCCATGGTAATGTGCTCCCACTTCCATTCTGGAATTTTAAGTGGTTGCAATAGACCTTTTGTGTAAGACCCCAGCTTATTAATGAATAAAATCAAATTTTCTCTAAATATTATTGTGAATAATAAGGGGTTAATTTGATATAATACTTTGGTTATGGGTGAAATGTGCAAAGTTTGCAAAATAAGCAAGTGGTTATAAAATATTTATTTTATCGGGAAATATTCGTTTGGTCGTGGAATATTCTTGCTATCGGGGAATATTCGTACGACGGCGCAGCCTTGTGTGGGCCCCATAACAGAAAGCGATTGGATGAAAAAAACGACAAGTATAAGTTATTTATAAATAACGGCGTAGTTGTTACCGTTAATACTGTTGGAATACCCGGTGGTTAAAATACAGTAGCACACGGTATTGCACCAATTATTGATTCTTACGTAAGAAGACAATACTCAATAATTGTTACAGTAGTTATTGTTCAATATTTTATTTTATTGATTCAATAATTATTGCGTTGATATTTTATATTATTGTTGTTTCAATAATTGTTGTTGCACAGTATTTTCTATTATCAGATCAATAATTCATATTATTTGAATAATATTATTAGATAACATTATTGGCAATGTCTAGAAAGTTCTGTCTAAGGAGAGGTTTGGTCATCTAATTGCGCGCCAGTAAGGAGAAATCCTTATTGGAAAGCCCCCTCTTTCCTGGGAACGGCCTGGTTGTTATAAATGTGATTCTGTAATATTATTTATGAATAATTAATTATTGATTCATATGATAAGAAAATATTTATTTTATGTGGATATAAATGAGGGATATATTTTTGTGGTTAAAAATGAAGGAGTTAATGTTGAGGTTTTTATCCGTATTTTTGTCGGAATGGAGGTATTAAAAATCAGGGTTTTTGAGATATTTTGCGGGGGTTATAATTTTTAATCCGACCGTTGGATCGTGGTAATTTTTGGATATGTTATACATATATAAGTTGAGTATATGTCCACAAATTTTGAACCGTTAAATATAAACGTATGATTTATTATGAATTTTACGAGATGACTGGTTCAGAAATTATTGAATTTTCGGAGTTTATCATTTTGATAGAAAATTCTAGAATTGGTGGGCCCCACTCTTGGTTGGTGAAGAAATGTGCTGAGATTTTTATTCAAATGTGGTGGGTGGAAATAGTAGCAGGTAAAGCCATCAGGTTGCAGGTTAAGTCTGCTTCGGCGTGCTAACATTTTCCTATAAATAGAGGTCTAAATTAAAATTGAAAATCACACCAGAAACAAGTTTTCTCTCTTTCTCTCTCTAGATTATTGAGTGTATTTTGTGAGTATTTAGATACTTTGAGAGTTTCTATTCATCAGAGCAAGTTTCTTTCAGCCTTATACCGGTATTCCGACCAGAAGTACTGATATTTTGAGGTAAGGGATATTATTTTCTTCTTAATGATATTATTTTCTTCAATATCATTATGCTGAAATATTGATATGAGTTTTTATTAAATTTAGAACTTTTTGTGTCGGGGTTACTATTCACGTATACACGTATACGGTACTATTCACGAATACGGCACTATTCACCGAAAAATAAAATTTTTTCCTTTTGTCCAAGATGTCTATTATGGTTACTATCTTTGATTGTATCCATATTTTGATCTTTATTTTTGAATTCTGCTTCACAATTGATTATTATGAAGTATTATTGATCTTGGATAAACTGTTATACGAATCCCTAATATTTGTCCTTCTGTCTCACTGGATTCGTTCTCTTTAAGATATTTTTCATCATCCTCAGTCCTAAATGATGATATTACTGAATATTTTTGGCCTGTAGTGCAAAGATGTATGATTACTTGATGAATATCTTTGGCCTGTAGTGAAAAGATGAACAGGTGTTGAGATGAACATGACTGACAGGTGATACAAATGAATATCTTTGGCCTGTAGTGCAAAGATGAATATTTGGATAAAGATGATTATTAATTGATGTTACAGGGATAAAATATTGATGATGGACTTTTAAATCTTAGAAGATAGTAGAATTCTTTCTCTACTTGACTCTTCTAATGGTTTGCTATTTTCGCTACAGTTGTTGATCTAAAACTTGTTGTCGATTATATTCTATCAGATTTTTCCCTGTTGAAGACTAACGATAATTTGTTGTATATTATCTTAGTCATAATATTCTTTACTGGGCTAGTTGAGCTCACCTTTTTTCCTTTTTGTTCCATTTTTCTTCTCAGGAGGTGAGAACATAGCAGGATCTAGTCGGGGTATGGAGTGATGGTTCTAGAAAGATGTTTTAGCATTCCTCACTATTTCTGTAAAATAGTGTTTGAATAATTGTATTGAGGACTTATTTGAGTGTGGATATTGTCTAGAAAATAGTATTTGTATTTAAACTCACAGTATGTGTTGTCGTATTTTGCACGACAATTGTATTATTGAAGTTGTAGTTTGCTTTCTGTACCATGTATTTGGCGACTCAGAATGGGTGTTGTATACCTATTTTGGGGGCGTCACAGTTGGTATCAGAGCTTAGGGATATGATCCCTGGCTGAGATGTGAGACAAGAACTAGGAGAGGAGAGACGGGGAATTCCTTCGCTAGTATGACCTGACTAAGTTTATTTGGTGTTTATTTGGTCGGTCAGAGTATAGGGATAATATATGACATGACTATTAACCCTTGTTTTATGGCAGTATTTAAGAATGGCAGCTGAGAACGTTAATAATGGAGTAAATCAGACCGTGGAGACACCTTTAATCACCACCCAAGGGAACGTGCAACAGGAAGGCAATATTCCTCCTATAAACAACGTTACCGAGCAAACGATGAATGATGGAATGTTTAGGAGCTTTTTCCAGTTCATGCCAGATCAAACGAGGGAGACTCGTGTGCAGAATACGGGTGGAAGTGATAGCAACGCGCGGTCTGTCACAGCCAAGCAGTTCAAAGAGTTGGGACCACCAGAATTTAAGGGAAAGCCGGATCCGATCATGGCGGAAACGTTCGTCAAGCAAATTACCAAGATATTCGATGTCTTGGGATGCACGGAGGAACAGAAGGTTCCATTCGCCACCTTTATGTTCTGCGGTGAGGCAGACTACTGGTGGGAGTCTGTGAAGCGTACCCAGCCTGACGCACTCAACATGTCCTGGGAAACATTTCAAAAACTGTTCAATGACAAGTACTTTCCTGAAAGTATTCGTCATATGAAGGAGGTGGAGTTTATCAGACTGGAACAAAATAACATAACGGTGTCCCAGTACGAGGCAAAGTTTGCAGAGTTATCCAGGTTTGCACCTCATTTGGTCGAAAATGAGGAACGAATGACAAGGATGTTTCTGAGAGGTCTAAAACCCGAGATTCGGCAATATCTTATCTCTTATAATTTTTTTTTATATTCAGATGTTGTAAACAGGGCTCAATTATTAGAGCGAGATAATGAGTATGTGCAACCGAGGGACCACAACCAGGGTCATACCGGTGGCGGCAGTCATCGAAGCAATAAAAACCAGTAGGGAGGAAAATATTCGGACAAAAGCGGTAACCACTCTGGTGGTAATCGTGGTCGTGATAATAGAAGGAGCGAGTCGGGAGGAGATTTCAAGAAGAGAAGGTACAACAATGATAACGTGAACACGTCAGCACAAACATCAACTGTTTCTAGGGGAGGAGAACGACTACCGGTCGTATGTTACAAATGTGGGAAAGAGGGACATATCAGCCCAAACTGCCCACAATAATCCAAGGTATATTATAACTGTGGAAAGGAGGGTCATATAGCTCGAGAGTGTTCTGTAGCAAAACCAAGTTCAGTGGGGATGGTGACTCCAAAAGTTGTCCCGGATAAATCGAAATCAGCGGTTCCTGGAAGGGCGTTTGTCGTGACTGGCCAAAACGCGAGAAACCCGAACGAGGTGATCATGGGTAAGCTAATCTTAAATTCTTGCTAAGTTTATACTTTACTAGATACCGGTTCTACCCATTCTTTTATCTCTCCTGCTTGTGCTCAACGTTTAAACTTGACTCCGGAGAAATTAGACTTTAACTTATCTGTTGAAACTCCGTTGGGTGAAACCTTCGTTACATCTACAGTTTATAAATCTTGCATGATCTAAGTTGGCACTATCACATTACCTGTTGATCTTATCTCTTTAAAGATACTTGCTTTTGATGTGATTTTAGGAATTGATTGGTTAACCACTCATCATGCTAAAATTGATTATTTTCGTAAGGTTGTTAGTTTTCATATTCCTAACCAACCTGTCATACGAATTCAAACTACTAAACCACTAAAATCAGTCACTGTCATATCAAGCCACAAAGCTATTCATTTATTGAAAAACGGATGTCAAGCTTTCTTAGCCCATGTTATGGATTTGAACAAAGACAAGTCAGATTTGAATAATATTTCTATTGTTAGAGAATTTCCCGATGTTTTTCCTAAAGAATTTCTTGGCCTACGCGTGATATTGAATTTTGTATCATCTTTGAATCTGGTACAAAACTCACTTCTAAAATCTCATATCGAATGGCTCCTATTGAACTTCAGGAGTTAAAAACCTAACTGTAGAAGTTTGTACCCGAGCCTTTATCTGGTGACTTCCTTTGTGGAATGCACTGAAGCCAGACTCTCCGTAGGGGACGCCATATTCGTGCGGTAGTAAACTGATAGGTGTCATTGTGACGTGATATCCAAGATTGTGATATGAGTAACAGTTGAGTGCAACCTAAGTCAGTAATCGAAATACGTAGATTTCTGGTTATTATCGGAGATTCGTAAAAGGATTTTCTCGAATCGCTACTCCGTTAACTCAGCTGACTCGGAAAGATACAAAATTCGTATGGAGTGAGGAATGCGAGAAGAGTTTTCAAGAACTCAAAAGGAGACTTATTTTGGCACCTGTTCTGACAATACCATCTGGTTCGGATGGATTTGTTATCTACAGCGATGCTTCAGGCAAAGGGATAGGATGTGTTCTCATGCAACATGGGAAAGTCATAGCCTATGCCTCGCGACAACTCAAAGAATATGAGAGGAATTATCCTACTCATGATTTGGAGTTGGCAGCAGTCGTTTTCGCGTTGAAGATCTGGAGACACTATCTATATGGGGAGGAAGTGGAGATCTATACAGATCATAAAAGCCTCAAATATTTCTTCACCCAAAAGGAACTCAACATGCGGCAGCGAAGTTGGCTCGAGCTGTTGAAACAGTACGATCATACCATCCAATATCATCCTGGAAAAGCAAACGTAGTAGCTGACGCATTGAGTAGAAGATCATATGCGGGTACGAGTGCAATGTTGTTAACACAAAGTCCCATTTTGTATGACTTGCAAAGGATGGAGATAGAGATGAAGGCTCCAAGTACCCACATGATGATATCAAATATACGAGTAGAACCGACTTTAATCGATAAAGTTAAAGCTGCTCAAGCTACGGACATGGAGCTGATGCGTATGAAGAAGAAAGTGCAAGAAGGTGCTATTCCAGAAGCAAGAATCGATGAAGAAGGAATACTTCGAGTCAACTCCAGACTTTGTGTTCCTAACGATTTTGACTTGAAACATAGAATAATGATGGAGGCACACAACACACCGTTTGCAATCCATCCTGGGAGTACCAAAATGTATCACGATCTTCAACACACATTTTGGTGGAGCAATATGAAAAGAGATATCGCGGAGTTTATCTCGAGGTGTTTAACTTGTCAACGTGTAAAGGTGGAGCATCAAGTACCAAAGGATCTATTGCAACCACTTGAGATCCGGAAATGGAAGTGGGAACACATTACTATGGATTTTGTTACGGGTCTTCCCAAGGTTTCTCAAGGCATAGATGCGATTTGGGTTATTGTTGATAGATTAACCAAGTCTGCTCATTTTTTGCCGATACGTGAGACTTATTCCCTTGAACGTCCTGCTAGTATGTACGTGAACGAGATTGTGAGATTGCATGGCATGCCAGTATCCATAGTTTCAGATCGTGACCCAAGATTCACTTCACGATTTTGGGTTAGCTTGTAGAAAGCTATGGGTACGGATTTACGATTCAGTTCGGCATACCATCCTCAAACGGACGGACAATCAGAGAGGACTATTCAAACTCTTGAAGATCTATTAAGACTTTGTGTCCTAGATCTCAAAGGGAGTTGGGATAAGTACCTACCATTGGTGGAATTCTCCTACAACAACAGTTATCAGGCGAGCATAGGTGTGGCTCCATTCGAGGCGTTGTATGGAAGAAAATGTCGTTCTCCAGTATGCTGGGACGAGGTGGGTGAAGCAACATTGTTGGGACCAGAGTTGGTACGCATTACTACAGAGAAGATCCAAACGATTCGACAACGTATACAAACGGCACAGGATCGACAAAAGAGTTATGCGGATATTCATCGGAAGGACGTGGAATTTAATATTGGGGATCATGTATTGTTACGTGTTGCACCATGGAAGGGAGTTACAAGATTTAGGAAGAGAGGAAAGCTCAATCCAAGATTTGTTGGTCCATTTGAGATTCTTGAGCGAATAGGAAATGTGGCATATAGACTCGCATTACCTCCAAGCATGTCTCGTGTTCATAATGTTTTTCACATATCTATGCTTCGTAAATATGTTAAAGACTCGAACTACATTATTGAGTTAGAACCAGACGAGATAGCTGAAGATTTAACGTACGAGGAGGTACCTGTTAAGATCTTGGATAGGAAAGAGCATGTCCTACGCACAAAGGTTATACCACAAGTTAAGGTTTTGTAGAGAAATCATGCTATTGAAGAAATGACCTGGGAGTTAGAATCAGAAATGAAAGCGAGGTATCCTCACCTTTTCGAAATATCAGGTACGTACGTCAATTTCGTGGACGAAATTTCATAAGGAGGGGAGGTTGTAAGACCCCAGCTTATTAATGAATAAAATCAAATTTTCTCTAAATATTATTGTGAATAATCAGGGGTTAATTTGATATAATACTTTGGTTATGGGTAAAATGTGCAAAGTTTGCAAAATAAGCAAGTGGTTATAAAATATTCATTTTGTCGGGGAATATTCGTTTGGTCGTGGAATATTCTTGCTATCGGGGAATATTCGTACAACGGCGCAGCCTTGTGTGGGCCCCATAACGGAAAGCGATTGGATGAAGAAAACGACAAGTATAAGTTATTTATAAATAACGGCGTAGTTGTTACCGTTAATACTGTTGGAATACCCGGTGGTTAAAATACAGTAGCACACGGTATTGCACCAATTATTGATTCTTACGTAAGAAGACAATACTCAATAATTGTTACAGTAGTTATTGTTCAATATTTTATTTTTTTGATTCAATAATTATTGCGTTGATATTTTATATTATTGTTGTTTCAATAATTATTGCTGCACAGTATTTTCCATTATCAGATCAATAATTCATATTATTTGAATAATATTATTAGATAATATTATTGGCAATGTCTAGAAAGTTCTGTCTAAGGAGAGGTTTGGTCATCTAATTACGCGCCAGTAAGGAGAAATCCTTATCGGAAAGCTTCCTCTTTCCTGGGAACGGCCTGGTTGTCATAAATGTGATTCTGTAATATTATTTATGAATAATTAATTATTGATTCATATGATAAGAAAATATTTATTTTATGTGGATATAAATGAGGGATATATTTTTGTGGTTAAAAATGAAGGAGTTAATTTGAGGTTTTTATCCGTATTTTTGTCTAGATCATGAGTAGAATAATTACTCTCATATTCCTTGAGTTGTCTTGATGCATAGGCTATGACTTTTCTATGTTGCATGAGAACGCATCCCAACCCTTTGCTCGAAGCATCACTTTAGATGACAAATACCTCCGAGCCAGATGGTATTGTTAGAACAGGTGCTGAAATGAGTCTCCTCTTGAGTTTTTGAAAACTCTTCTCACATTCTTTGCTCCAACCGAACTTTATATCTTTCCGAGTCAGTTGAGTTAATGGAGTAGCGATTCAAGAAAATCCTTCCACGAATCTCCGATAATAACCAGCTAAACCAAGAAAGCTACGTATTTCGGTCACTGATTTAGGTTGCTCCCAGCTTTGAATAGCTTCAATCTTTGCCGGGTCAACCGATATTCCACGACTTGATACTACGTGCCCAAGGAATGCTACCTCCTCCAACCAGAACTCGCATTTCTTCAACTTGGCATAAAGCTTGTATTCACGAAGCTTTTGGAGTACCAGCCTCAAGTGTTGCTCATGATCTTCACGGCTTTTGGAATAAATAAGGATGTCATCAATAAAGACGACCACAAAGTGATCCAAATATTCCTTAAATACCCGGTTCATCATATCCATGAAGGCAGCGGGAGCATTAGTCAATCCAAAGGACATGACTAGGAATTCATAATGCCCGTACCGAGTTCTGAAAGCCGTCTTTAGAATATCCTCAGTTCTAACCTTCAGCTGATAATATCCAGAACGAAGATCGATCTTTGAAAAGAATTGTGCTTCTTGCAACTGGTCAAACAGGTCATCAATACGTGGCAATGGGTACCTGTTTTTGATGGTGACATGATTCAACTCCCGATAATCAATACAAAGTCGCATACTTCCATCTTTCTTCTTCACGAATAGCACAGGAGCACCCCAAGGAGAAGTACTAGGACGAATAAAGCTAATGTCTAACAATTCCTGCAGTTGGATCTTTAACTCCTGAAGTTCAATAGGAGCCATTCGATATGGGACTTTGGAAATGGGTTTTGTACCGGGTTCAAGGTCGATACAAAATTCAATTTCACGCTCTAGGGGTAGGCCAGGAAGTTCTTCAGGGAATACGTCAGGGAATTTATTAACAATAGAAATATCATTCAAAACTGACGTATTTTTGTTTAGATCCGTGACATGAGCTAAGAAAGCTTGACATCCGTTTTTCAATAAACGAATAGCTTTATTGCTTGAGATGACAGCGATTGATTTTAATGGTTTGGTTGCTTGAATTCGCATACTCCCGTCTTTCTTCTTTACGAATAAAACAGGAGCACCCCAAGGAGACGTACTAGGACGAATAAAACCGATGTCCAACAACTCCTGTAGTTGAACTTTTAACTCCTGAAGTTCAATAGAAGCCATTCGATATGGAGTTTTAGAAATGGGCTTTGTACCGGGTTCAAGGTCAATAAAGAATTCAACTTCACGTTCTGGGGGTAGACCCGGAAGTTCTTCAGGAAATACATCGGGAAATTCTCTAACAATAGAAATATTATTCAAATCTGACTTGTCTTTGTTCAAATCCATAACATGGGCTAAGAAAGCTTGACATCCGTTTTTCAATAAACGAATAGCTTTGTGGCTTGATATGACAGTGACTGATTTTAGTGGTTTAGTAGTTTGAATTCGTATGACAGGTTGGTTAGGATTATGAAAACTAACAACCTTATGAAAACAATCAATTTTAGCATGATGAGTGGTTAACCAATCAATTCCTAAAATCACATCAAAAGTAAGTATCTTTAAAGAGATAAGATCAACAGGTAATGTGATAGTGTCAACTTGGATCATGCAAGATTTATAAACTGTAGATGTAACGAAGGTTTCACCCAACGGAGTTTCAACAGATAAGTTAAAGTCCAATTTCTCCTGAGTCAAGTTTAAACGTTGAGCACAAACAGGAGAGATAAAAGAATGGGTAGAACCGGTATCTAGTAAAATATAAACTTCGCAAGAATTCAAGATTAGCTTACCCGTGATCACCTCGTTCGGGTTTCTCGCGTTTTGGCCAGTCACGACAAATGCCCTTCCAGGAACCGCTGATTTCGACTTATCCGGGATAGCTTTTGGAGTCACCATCCCCGCTGAACTTGGTTTTGCTACAGAACACTCTTGAGCTAAATGACCCTCCTTTCCACAGTTATAACATACCTTGGATTGTTGTGGGCAGTTTGGGCTGATATGTCCCTCTTTCCCACATTTGTAACATACGACCGGTGGTCGTTCTCCTCCCCTAGAAACAGTTGATGTTTGTGCTGACGTGTTCACGTTATCATTGTTGTACCTTCTCTTCTTGAAATCTCCTCCCGACTCGCTCCTTCTATTATCACGACCACGTTTACCACCAGAGTGGTTACCGCTTTTGTCCGAATGTTTTCCTCCCTGCTGGTTTTCATTACTTCGATGACTGTCGCCACCGGTATGACCCTGGTTGTGGTCCCTCGGTTGCACATACTCATTATCTCGCTCTAATAATTGAGCCCTGTTTACAACATCTGAATATAAAGAAAATTTATGAGAGATAAGATATTATCGAATCTCGGGTTTTAGACCTCTCAGAAACATCCTTGTCATTTGTTCCTCATTTTCGACCAAATGAGGTGCAAACCTGGATAACTCTGCAAACTTCGCCTCGTACTGGGACACCGTCATGTTATTTTGTTCCAGTCTGATAAACTCCACCTCCTTCATATGACGAATACTTTCAGGAAAGTACTTGTCATTAAACAATTTTTGAAATGTTTCCCAGGACATGTTGAGTGCGTCAGGCTGGGTACGCTTCACAGACTCCCACCAGTAGTCTGCCTCACCGCAGAACATAAAAGTGGCGAATGGAACCTTCTGTTCCTCCGTGCATCCCAAGACATCGAATATCTTGGTAATTTGCTTGACCCACGTTTCCGCCATGATCGGATCCGGCTTTCCCTTAAATTCTGGTGGTCCCAATTCTTTGAACTGCTTAGCTGTGACAAACCGCGCGTTGTTATCATTTCCACCCGTATTCTGCACACGAGTCTCCCTCGTCTGATTTTGCATGAACTGCAAAAAGCTCCTAAACATTCCATCATTCATCGTTTGCTCGGTAACGTTGTTTACAGGAGGAATATTGCCTTCCTGTTGCACGTTCCCCTGGGTGGTGATCAAAGGTGTCTCCACGGTCTGATTTACTCCATTATTAACGTTTTCAACTGCCATTCTTAAATACTGCCATAAAACAAGGGTTAATAGTCATGTCATATATTATCCCTATACTCTGACCGACCAAATAAACACCAAATAAACTTAGTCAAGTCATACTAGCGAAGGAATTCCCCGTCTCTCCCCTCCTAGTTCTTGTCTCACATCTCAGCCAGGGATCATATCCCTAAGCTCTGATACCAACTGTGACGCCCCCAAAATAGGTATACAACACCCATTCTGAGTCGCCAAATACATGGTACAGAAAGCAAACTACAACTTCAATAATACAATTGTCGTGCAAAATACGACAACACATACTGTGAGTTTAAATACAAATATTGTCTTCTGGACAATATCCACACTCAAATAAATCCTCATTACAATTATTCAAACACTATTTTACAGAAATAGTGAGGATTGCTAAAACATCTTTCTAGAACCATCACTCCATACCCCGACTAGATCCTGCTATGTTCTTACCTCCTGAGAAGAAAAATGGAACAAAAAAGAAAAGAGTGAGCTCAACTAGCCCAGTAAAGAATATTATGACTAAGATAATATACAATAAATTATCGTTAGTCTTCAACAGGGAAAAATCTGATAGAATATAATCGACAATAAGTTTTAGATCAACAACTGCAGCGAAAACAGCAAACCATTAGAAGAGTCAAGTAGAGAAAGAATTCTACTATCTTCTAAGATTTAAAAGTCCATCATCAATATTTTATCCCTGTAACATCGATTAATAATCATCTTTAACCAAATATTCATCTTTGCACTACAGACCAAAGATATTCATTTGTATCACCAGTCGATCATGTTCATCTCAACACCTGTTCATCTTTGCACTACAGGCCAAAGATATTCATCAAGTAATCATACATCTTTGCACTACAGGCCAAAGATATTCAGTAATATCATCATTTAAGACTGAAGATGATGAAAAATATCTTAAAGAAAACGAATCCAGTGAGACAGAAGGACAAATAGTAGGGATTCGTATAACAGTTTATCCAAGATCAATAATACTTCATAATAATCAATTGTGAAGCAGAATTCAAAAATAAAGATCAAAACATGGATACAATCAAAGATAGTAACCATAATAGACATCTTGAACAAAAAGGAAAAATTTTATTTTTCGGTGAATAGTGCCGTATTTGTGAATAATATCGTATACGTGAATAGTGCCGTATACGTGAATAGTAACCCGGACACAAAAAGTTCCAAATTTGATAAAAACTCATATCAATATTTTAGCATAATGATATTGAAGAAAATAATATCATTAAGAAGAAAATAATATCCCTTACCTCAAAATATCAGTACTTCTGGTCGGAATACCGGTATAAGGCTGAAAGAAACTTGCTCTGATGAATAGAAACTCTCAAAGTATCTAAATACTCACAAAATACACTCAATAATCTAGAGAGAGAAAGAGAGAAAATTTATTTCTGGTGTGATTTTTAATTTTAATTTAGCCCTCTATTTATAGGAAAATGTTAGCACGCCGAAGCAGACTTAACCTGCAACCTGATGGCTTTACCTGCTACTATTCCCGCCCACCACATTTGAATAAAAATCTCAGCACATTTCTTCACCAACCAAGAGTGGGGCCCATCAATTCTAGAATTTTCTATCAAAATGATAAACTCCGAAAATTCAACAATTTCTGAACCAGTCATCTCGTAAAATTCATAATAAATCATACGTTTATATTTAACGGTTCAAAATTTGTGGACATATACTCAACTTATATATGTATAACATATCTAAAAATTACCACGATCCAACGGTCGGATTAAAAATTATAACCCCCGCAAAATATCTCAAAAATCCTGATTTTTAATACCTCCATTTCGACAAAAATACGGATAAAAACCTCAACATTAACTCCTTCATTTTTAATCACAAAAATATATCCCTCATTTATATCCACATAAATTAAATATTTTCTTATCATATGAATCAATAATTAATTATTCATAAATAATATTACAGAATCACATTTATGACAACCAGGCCGTTCCCAGGAAAGAGGGGGCTTTCCAATAAGGATTTCTCCTTACTGGCGCGCAATTAGATGACCAAACCTCTCCTTAGACAGAACTTTCTAGATATTGCCAATAATGTTATCTAATAATATTATTCAAATAATATGAATTATTGATCTAATAATAGAAAATACTGTGCAGCAACAATTATTGAAACAACAATAATATAAAATATCAACGCAACAATTATTGAATCAATAAAATAAAATATTGAACAATAACTACTGTAACAATTATTGAGTAGTGCCTTCTTACGTAAGAATCAATAATTGGTGCAATACCGTGTGCTACTGTATTTTAACCACCGGGTATTCCAACAGTATTAACGGTAACAACTACGCCGTTATTTATAAACAACTTATATTTGTCGTTTTCTTCATCCAATCACTTTCCGTTATGGGGCCCACACAAGGCTGCGCCGTCGTACGAATATTCCCTGACAGCAAGAATATTCTACGACCAAACGAATATTTCCCGACAAAATGAATATTTTATAACCACTTGCTTATTTTGTAAAATTTGCACATTTCACCCATAACAAAAGTATTATATCAAATTAACCCTTTATTATTCACAATAATATTTAGAAAAAATTTGATTTTATTCATTAATAAGCTGGGGTCTTACAAGGTAGGTCATACTAGCGATGGAATTCTCCGTCTCTCCCCTCCTAGTTCTATTCTCACATCTTAGCCAGGGATCATATCCCTAAGCTCTGATACCAATTGTGACGCCCCCAAAATTAGGTATACATCACCCATCTTGGGTCGCCAGATACATGGTACTGAATACAAATATAACTTAATAATACAACTGTCGTGTACAATACGACAAAATATAAACTGTGAGTTTGAATACAAATATTATCTTCTAGAGAGTATTCATACTCAGAAGGAGTCCTCATTACATTTATTAACACACTATTACATAGAATAGTGAGGACTACTAACTAATACTATCATTCGGACCATCACTCCGTTCCTCGACTTGCCCCAGCTACGTTCTCATTTCCTGAAGAGAACAGTGAAAGAAAGGGTGAGCTCAACTAGCCCAGTAAGAAATATTATGACTAAGATAATGCAGAATAAATTATCATTAGCCTTCAACAATGTTAAACTGATAAAATATAATAGACATCAAGTTTAACTGCAGCGGAACAAGCAATCCATTAAAAGAGTCAAGTAGAAAATAAACTCTACTATCTTTTATGATTTAAAAGGTTTTTCAACACTGTGATCGCTGGGACTCAGCTTAATAAAATAATCCACAGCATCGAATCACCCCTGCACTACGGCCAAGGATATTCGTGTATTCATTAATGGTCATGATCATGCCAACAACTGTCCATCAACGCACTACGGGCCAATGAGGACTTTTACCACATCATTTGTAACATTACGGTTATGATTATACCGAATAATCCCTGGTCATAATCATACCAAGTCCATCTATGCACTACAGGCCACAGATGACTTTTAACATTTTATAAACATGAGGATGATGACAATGATATAAGAATTCAATAAAACAAGTTCAAGAATTAATTTATCCAAGAATTAACAACGTCCAAATTGTCAACATGATACTGTTTTGTGGAGTAAAATTTAAGAATGCTTAGAAGAATATTTTCATGAAAAGATACTGGATGAACCGTAATTATCAAGGATATTCCACTAATTTCATGGAGTATAGAAGTTAAAACTTAACCAACTGAGTATAGTAAATAATGGAATAACAAAAGAAATCACCCGGCATGCGATAGACTGCACAGACAGGTTATTCCAACAGAATAATAAATAATGGAACTAGGTCCGGCGTAAACGCACAGACAGGATATTCCGACAGAATAATAAATAATGGAACCAGGTCCGGTGTAAAACACACAGACAGGATGTTCCAACAGAATAATAACAAGACGGAACCAGGTCCGGTGTAAAACACACAGACATGATGTTCCAACAGAATAATAATAAAAACGGAACCAGGTCCGGTGTAAAATACACAGACAGGATGTTCCAACAGAATAACAGAAGAATGTCACCAAGTATAGGGTAGACCGCGTATTCAGGTTATTCCAACAGAATAATAAATAATGAAATAACAACAGTTCTCTTCATGAATAAGAAAGAATAACACCCCTTACCATTTTAAAGAAGAACTGAAATAAGAAAGTAGTTAAGTAGCAGAATACTCTTCTTCTTTCTCTCTAGTTTCTCTCTCTAGAGTTCAGTGAATTCGTAAAAAATAATGAAGGAATGAGCTGCTATTTATAGAAAAATAGAATGCATAGTAACTAATCCATGAACGGTCCAGATTGATTACTTTAATCTGACGGTCCATATTTAAAGAAAAATCTTTTAAATAAAATATAATATATTCTATTTATAGAATAACTTTAATAAAGTATTCTGTTTTATTACGTTAATAATACGAATAAAACAAAACGTTATTATCGCTAAATAATTCATATTATTAACTGACAATAATTTAATCAAACTGAGTGACTTCTCACATAAGCATTAATAATCAATACCGTGTGCTACTATGCAACCACACGTATTACTATACTTTTACTACCGAGTAGTTCAACAGTATCAATGGTAAAACTTTCGCCGTTATTTTTAATAAAATATATTTGTCGTTTTCTCAATTCGACAATAATTCCGTTGTGGGGTCCACCAATGATTGTGTCGTTGTACGAATATTCCCTGTTAAAACGAATATTCTCCGACCAATCGAATATTATATAACAACTTGCGTGTTGGTTTATTTGTTTATGTTTTAATGATGATAATATGTTTTGCATGGAAATAATATATTTTGCATGAGAATTATATTATGGGCATGTGAATAATATTATATGGTTGTATATGTGAACATAACTTAATGGCCAAGATATAATATTATATAATATGCTTGGATTATGGGTGGTTATAATATTCAAATATATTAGTCCATCTAAATTACGTGATTGTTGGAATCTCTCATCTCAGTGAGAATAAATTTGATTAATTGTTAAGTTAATTCAAATTTGAATTAGAAGCTTAAAAAGGTAACTATTCTAAATTGCTAACAACCTTATCTTGCATATCTTTTATCCCTTCATATCAGCTGCTTAGTATAATATCATATCTTCTAAATGAGCTTATCAAGGAAAACAATATCCGTAGCTTTAAATATTAGTTGTTGATTTTATGATATTGTTAATCTGTGATTGAGAAATTAATAGGATGAGTATTTCACATAGCCGTTGGAAGCTCTACTATATATTTCATCCTTCACGGCATTTGAAGATACGACTTGGAAAAGCTTCAATCAATCTTATATTATTTATCCAATAGCATTTCTAAGTTTTTCCAGCGATATATTTGTATTGTTCTTAAATTGTTTAGTGCTGGAACATTGATACTTCGTGTAAACAAAATCTTTATTCCAAGTGTAAGCCTTGTGTGGCTTGGTCTATCTCAAAGTAGATAGGATCTGTTCGAAGGAAGCTTTCAAGGTTGCAGAGGTGCAAAGGTCTCAGTGGTGAGAAAGGTTGCAGTAGTGCAAAGGGGGCAGAGGTGTCCATTACAGCGCAAAGCTTATTTGAACAGGGAGTCTTTTTATTGTATTTAATTGAATATTAAGTTTAATAAAAAGAGTCTCCAATCCTAGTTGGGATTGGACGTGGATTAGGCCACTAGATTAGAGGATAGGGGCTGAGCCACGTAAAAATCTTGGTGTGATTTTTACTTCTGTTTATCTCTTTAACTGTCATTCACGTTCTGCACTTCTTGTTATTCACGCCACTATCCCAGACACTAAAGCAGACAGGTCTAGCTGTCTGATAATAAGAAACGAAGAACATAAACTAAAGCAGACACTAAAGCAGACAGGCGTAGCTGTCTGAATTATATCTGTTGCAGAAAATTATAAAAAGTTTTCACCGTTTATCACTTTTAGCTTAAACACCTATTCACCCCCCCTCTAGGTGTGCACATACAAAGAATTACATTTGGTATCAGAGCAAGGCTCTACTAATATTGATCGTTGCAGGTCGTAGGGGAAGATCCTATGGCACACCTAAACTTTCAAGAAGGTCAGTCAACAAGTAGGCCACCGCTGTTGCTCGGAAGTGAAAACTTCAACTTTTGGAAGTTCAGAATGAAGATCTATCTGAACCGTGACCCATGGGAATGGTGGGTAGTCAAAAATGGACCAGTCATTCCGCGACATGATGATGGCAAGCCAAAGAATCTCATGGAAATGGACTCAAATGAATCGTATATGTTATCCTATAATTCCAAGGCCATGAATACACTTTTAAGTGGCATGGTTCAGTCAGAGATTGATAAGGTCTCTTCTTGTACAACGGCTAAGGAAATTTGGGACACTGTAATCATGAGCCACGAAGGTACTACTAAAGTGAAGGAGGTCAAGTTGAGCATGCTAATGCACGAATACGAACTATTCAAATTAGAGAAAGATGAATCAATTAGAGATGCACAAGCAAGATTCCTCACTCTAATGAATTCTCTAAGCATGCTCGGACGAAAGATTGATCAAAAGGAAATCAACCGAAAGCTTCTTAGAGTCATGCCAAAGCGATTCGCACCAAAGGTTACCACACTTCAAGACTCGGCCACAATCAGCACAATGGAAACTCTTACCTTATTTGGAGAACTTGAAGAGTTTGAAAACCAACTAAAATTGTATGATGAAGAAGATGAGGCACCTAAGAAGAAGACCTTAGCTCTACAAGCTGAAAGCTACATAGAAGGCAATGATGAAGATTTTGATGAAGAAATTGAAATGCTCTCAAGAAAACTCGAGAGACTACTTCAAAGAAAGAAACAAAGGAATAATCAAAAAGGTAGCTCAACTCCAGTGAGTAAGTCCAAAGCGGAACAAGAAGAAGAAATTGGCCAAATATGTTTCATGGGACTAGAAGACGATGATCAACTTGAGGTAACAAATTTTCATGAAGCTTTTGAAATATCTATGCCTGATTATATTGCTTTACAAAATGAAAATCAAAGGCTTAAAAAGAAAACTGCTTATTTTAAGAACTGCGTAAATGAGCTAATGAATGAAGTTGAGTCACTTATTGAAGAAAGAAAAGAAAATGAATATCTTAAAAATGAAAATCAAATTTTAAAAGAAAAATTAAAAATGAGAGATGTATGCATAGATGCTTTTAATGATGGAAAAATTATGAATATGCAACATGATGATAATGTAATAAATGCAGAAATAGCATCTTTAAAAAATGATCTTGCTAAATTTGTACAAGGAGAAGAGAACCTAAATGTTATGTTAGGGGCACAAAGGTCCAGTCTTGATAAATAAGGGATTGGGTATAATCCAATTAAAAATGTGAAAAATAGGACTAATAATAATATTAGAATGATTAATAGTAAATCAAGGCATAAACCACTTTATTGTTCACCGTTTGTTACTTGCAAAAAATGTGGTTTAAAAGGACATTTTGATTCTAATTGCAATAAAATTAGAATAAAATAAATTTGGGTAAAGAAATATGATTTATATGTTACTAACCCAAAAGGACCCAAAAAGATTTGGGTACCCAAAAGGTAGAGACTATTTGCTCATTTTACAGATGTCTCAAGATCAAAAAGGAGACGGATAATACTTTACGTTGAGAGAGTAAGTTACCTATAAATGATTTGGCAGAATCTGTAAGTACCTTATGTTGTTTTTAAATAGAGTTTTAATTAGATATTTGGATTTTGTAACACAAAGGTTCATAATATTGTTATTTTTGAAAAGTTTTTTTTTTGTGTTTAATGCGCCATATTTAATATAAATGACAATATTGATGAGGAATCGTTGCATATTATTTTAAACACGCTTTGTCAAAGGAATAGAGTGAGGGTTATGCAGGAAACAGAATCTGGAATGTGGAAATAAAACAACAGAATCCAGACAGCTTAACCCGTCTGCATCAAAAGGAAAGACGGTAGAAAACTCAGGCATGCAGACACCTAAATCCAGACAGCTCGACCCGTCTGGTGTAGAAGAAAAATCAGACAAACAGTCATATACGGATCTTTATATTCCAAAAGTTGGGCTTGATTAACAAATTTTAAATGTCAGACTTTCTAGATCATTCAAAACTGTGAAAAATCATCTTTCTAACCTGAGCATTAAAGATCTCAACATTGGGATGACCAAAAAAAGATCTTTTGAAGAAATTTGAGTATGAAAATCCAAAGTCCGAAGCTATACTACGGAGCACAACTATCAAGCTAGGTAACAAATCCCAAAGGTATGCTCATACTGTTTACTTGCACAATTGATATGAATTATTTTTTGTTGATGACAAAGGGGGAGAGATATAACTTAATGATTAATACATAATTGATATGAATTATTTTTTTTGTTGATGATAAAGGGGGAGAGATATAACTTAATGATTAATATGCATGGGGGAGCATGTTGATTACAAAAATTTAATATATTGTCATCATCAAAAAGGGGGAGAATGTTGGTTTGTGGTTTTAATAATGACAATATATTTTATGAAAATATTCTCTGCTTACTTGTACGTAATAATGAATTGCATGGTTTTAGGGGGAGTCATATATTTAGGGGGAGTTATATATTATCATCAGTAAAAAGGGGGAGATTGTTGGTTTATTTGTTTATGTTTTAATGATGATAATATGTTTTGCATGGAAATAATATATTTTGCATGAGAATTATATTATGGGCATGTGAATAATATTATATGGTTGTATATGTGAACATAACTTAATGGCCAGGATATAATATTATATAATATGCATGGATTATGGGTGATTATAATATTCAAATATATTAGTCCATCTAAATTACGTGATTGCTGGAATCTCTCATCTCAGTGAGAATAAATTTGATTAATTGTTAAGTTAATTCAAATTTGAATTAGAAGCTTAAAAAGGTAACTATTCTAAATTGCTAACAACCTTATCTTGCATATCTTTTATCCCTTCATATCAGCTGCTTAGTATAATATCATATCTTCTAAATGAGCTTATCAAGGAAAACAATATCCGTAGCTTTAAATATTAGTTGTTGATTTTATGATATTGTTAATCTGTGATTGAGAAATTAATAGGATGAGTATTTCACATAGCCGTTGGAAGCTCTACTATATATTTCATCCTTCACGGCATTTGAAGATACGACTTGGAAAAGCTTCAATCAATCTTATATTATTTATCCAATAGCATTTCTAAGTTTTTCCAGCGATATATTTGTATTGTTCTTAAATTGTTTAGTGCTGGAACATTGATACTTCGTGTAAACAAAATCTTTATTCCAAGTGTAAGCCTTGTGTGGCTTGGTCTATCTCGAAGTAGATAGGATCTGTTCGAAGGAAGCTTTCAAGGTTGCAGAGGTGCAAAGGTCTCAGTGGTGAGAAAGGTTGCAGTAGTGCAAAGGGGGCAGAGGTGTCCATTACAGCGCAAAGCTTATTTGAACAGGGAGTCTTTTTATTGTATTTAATTGAATATTAAGTTTAATAAAAAGAGTCTCCAATCCTAGTTGGGATTGGACGTGGATTAGGCCACTAGATTAGAGGATAGGGGCTGAGCCACGTAAAAATCTTGGTGTGATTTTTACTTCTGTTTATCTCTTTAACTGTCATTCACGTTCTGCACTTCTTGTTATTCACGCCACTATCCCAGACACTAAAGCAGACAGGTCTAGCTGTCTGATAATAAGAAACGAAGAACATAAACTAAAGCAGACACTAAAGCAGACAGGCGTAGCTGTCTGAATTATACCTGTTGCAGAAAATTATAAAAAGTTTTCACCGTTTATCACTTTTAGCTTAAACACCTATTCACCCCCCCTCTAGGTGTGCACATACAAAGAATTACATTGCGTACTTTGCAAAATTTATAAATATTACCCACAACTATAACATTATATCAAATTTACTCCATAATATTCAAAATTGATATTTATAGAAAATTTATCTTTATTTATAAAAGTTGGGGTCTTACAGTACGTAGCTTTCTCGTCTTAGCTGGTTATTATCGGAGATTCGTGGAAAGATTTTCTCGAATCGCTACTCCATTAACTCATCTGACTCGAAAAGATACAAAATTCGGTTAGAGCGAGGAATGTGATAAGAGTTTTCAAGAACTAAATAGGAGACTCATTTCAGCACCTGTTCTGACAATATCATCTGGTTCGGAGGGATTTGTCATCTACTGTGATGCTTCAGGTAAAAGGTTAAGATGTGTTCTCATGCAACATTGAAAAGTCATAGCCTATGCCTCACGACAACTCAAAGAATATGAGAGGAATTATCCTACTTATGATCTAGAGTTGGCAGCAGTCGTTTTTGCGCTTAAGATTTGGAGGCATTATCTATATTGGGAGAAGGTGGAGATCTATACGGATCATAAAAACCTCAAATATTTCTTCACCCAAAAGGAACTCAACATGCGGCAACGACGTTATCTTGAACTGTTGAAAGATTATGATCATACCATTTAAAACCATCCTGGAAAAGCGAACGTGGTAACTGACTCATTGAGTAGAAGATCATATGCGGGTACGAGTGTGTTTTTGTCAACACAAAGGCCCATTTTGTATGACTTACAAAGAATAGAGATAGAGTTGAAGACTCCAAGGACCCACGTGATAATGCCAAATATACGAGTAGAACCGACTTTAATCGATAAAGTTAAAGCTGCTCAAGCTACGGACCCGGAGCTAATGCGTTTGAAGAAGAAAGTGCAAGAAAGTGTTATTCCGAAAGCAAGAATCGATGAAGAAGGAATACTTCGAGTCAACTCCAGACTTTGTGTTCCTAACGACCTTAATTTAAAGTATAAGATCATGTGGAGGCGCACAACACACCATTTACAATCCATCCTGGGAGTACCAAAATGTATCGTGCCATTCGACATACATTTTGGTGGAGCAATATGAAGAGAGAGATAACATTGTTTATCTCAAGGTGTTTAACTTATCAACGAGTCAAGATGGAGCATCAAGTGCCAAAATGTCCATTGCAACCACTTGAAATTCTAGAATAGAAGTAGGAGCACATTACCATGGATTTTATTATTGGTCTTCCCAAGGTTTCTCAAGCCATAGATGCGATTTGGGTCATTGTTAATAGATTGACCAAGTCTACTCATTTCTTACCTATACGAGAAACTTATACACTTAAACGTCTTGCTCGTATATACATAAATGAGATTGTAAGACTGCATGGTATGCCAGTATCCATAGTTTGTGATCGAGACCCAAGATCCACTTCACGATTTTGGGTTAGTTTGTAAAAAGCTATGGTCACAGAGTTACGATTTAGTTTGACATATAATTCTCAAACGGACGGACAATCAAAGAGGACTATTCAAACTCTTAAAGATCTATTAAGACTCTGTGTCCTTGACTTCAAAGGAATTTAGGACAAGTTCTTACCATTGGTGAAATTTTCCTACAACAATAGTTATCAAGCAAGCATTGACATGGCTCCATTTGAGGCGTTGTATAGAAGAAAGTGTCGTTCTCCAGTATGCTGGGATGAGGTGGGTGAAGCAATGTTGTTGGGACCGAAATTTGTACGTATGACTACGGAGAAGATTCAAATGATCAGGCAACATATAAAGACATCACACGATCGACAAAAGAGTTATGCTAATCTTCATCGAAAGGATGTGGAGTTCAATGTTGGAGATCACGTGTTGTAACGTGTTGCTCCATGGAAAGGAATTACAAGATTTAGAAAAAGAGGAAAGCTCAATCCTTGATTCATTGGGCCATTCAAAATCCTTGACCTGAATAGGAACTGTCGCCTATAAACTCGCTTTACCGCAAAGTATGTCTCGTGTTCATAACGATTTTTACATATCTATGTTACATAAATATGTGGAAGACCTGAACCACATTATTGAGTTAGAACCGGACGAAATAACGAAAGATTTAACGTATGAAGAGGTACCTATTAAAATCTTAGATAAGAAGGAACATATTCTACGCTTCAAGGTTATACCTCAAGTCAAAGTTTTGTAGAGAAACCACGATGTTGAGGAAATGACCTGGGGGTTAGAATCTGAAATGAAATCAAGGTATCCTCACCTCTTCGTCATACTAGGTATGTACCCTAATTTTGAGGGCGAAATTTCATAAGAAGTGGAGGTTGTAAGACCCCAACTTTTATGAATAAAGATGATTTTTTCTATAATTATCATTTTTGAATATTATGAAGTGAGTTTGATATAATGTTATAGTTGTGGGTAATATTTATAAATTTTGTAAAGTATGCAAGTTGTCATAAAATTTTTGATTGGTCAGGGAATATTTGTTTTAACAGGGAATATTCGTATGACGGCACAATTATTGGTGGACCCCACAACAAAATTATTGTCGGAGTTAAAAAATGACAAAATTATCTTTTTATGAAAAGAACGGCGAAACTTTTACCGTTAACTGTTGAAATATCCGGTGGTAAAAGTATAGTAATACGCGTGGTTGCATAGTAGCACACAATATTGATTATTGATGCTCACGTGAGAATTCACTCAGTTTTATTCAATTATTGCTACAATAATTGTTGCATAGTATCTCACGTTATTTGATTCAATTATTGTCCATATTTTATATATTATTAAATCAATAATTGAGACGAAAAGTTATTCATATTATTATTTACTATATTAACAATGTCTAGAAAGTTCTGTCGAGGAGAGGTTTGGTCACCTAATTGCGCGCCAATAGGGAGAAATCCTTATCGAAAAGCCCCCTCTTTCCTGAGAACGATCTGGTTGTTAAATATTGCGAATTATAATAATGATGATAAATGTTGTTAAAAATATTGAGGGGATATTTTTATGAAGTATTTGCTGTAAGTTTGGCTTATTATTTGGATCTCCACTTACTCATTTTTCACAATAAATGGTAGAAAATTATTCGGTATATTTTTACATAATAAAGGTGGGGCCACATGTGGGGCCCACGTGTGTGTGTGTGTGTGATAGTGAAAGGTGTAAGGTGTGTGTGTGTAATGGGTGGTGGTGGGTGATAATGAAAATGATGGGTGGGTGTATTGAATTTAAAATTGTCATCCGTAAATTCTCAAATTGTCATCTGTGAATTACATAAGATGTCCGTGATTTTATTTCCATTGTTGGCCCGTGATTTATATTCTAAATAGTATCTTTCCATTCTCCTATAAATAGGATGCTTAGTTAGAATTGAAAATTACACCAGAATCAGAGAATTCTTCTTCTATAATATTGAGCGTATTTCTTTAGAGTTTAAGGAAGTTTTGAGCGTAGAAAACAGTATAAGTTTTCTTCAAGAATATCCCCGCCCTACCAGTCGGAATACTCTTCTTTTTAAGGTAAGGGATATTATTTTTATTCAGTATTCGTAAGAAATAATATTTTCTTCCATACTATGTAGTATGTAAGTAATATTATTTGGTTTCAGATTCTGAATTCTACACTCATTTTGTTAAAGTTTTGGCTTCTATACTCCATGAAATTAGTAGAATATCCTTGATATTTGCGCTTCATCCAGTATTTTTTCATGAAAATATTATCCTGAACATTCTTGATAAGTTTTAACTTTTTTATGCTGGAGTACTATTCACGGGGTACTATTTCTGAAGTACTATTCACGGGTTACTATTCACCCGGGTACTATTCATGACAAAAATTGATTTATTTTCAGTCCAAATCATTTTTGATACAATATTATTCTTGAATGTTACTCCACAAAGCAGTATCATGTTGACAATTTAGACATTATTGAATTCTAGATAAATTAAATTATAAATCTTTAAAAATTTATCCTTTGCTTTCTTTTAATTGAATTCTTATATCATTGTCATCATCCTCATGCTTATATTATGATGAAAGTCATCTGTGGCCGTAGTGCATAGATGGATTTGGTATGATTATGACCAGAGATTATTCGGTGTAATCATGACCGTAATGTTACAAATGATGTGGTAAAAGTCCTCATTGACCCGTAGTGCATTGATGGACAGTTGTTGGCATGATCATGACCATTGGTAAAAACACGAATATCCTTGGTCCGTAGTGCATGGATAATTCGTGGTCGTAATACTAATGAATATCCTTGGCCCGTAAGGCATGGATGATGTGGATTATTTATTAAGCTAAGTCTCAGCGATAAAATTGATGAGAAACTTTTTAAATCATAGAAGATAGTAGATATCATGCTCTACTTGACTCTTTTAATGGATTGCTTGTTCCGCTGCAGTTAAACTTGATGTTTATTATATTTTATCAGTTTAATACTTTTGAAGGCTCGATAAATTATTCTGTATTATCTTAGTCATAATATTTCTTACTGAGCTAGTTGAGCTCACCCTTTACTTTCATTGTTCTCTTCAAAAAATGAAAATATAGCTGGGTCTAGTCGGAGAACGGAGTGACGGTCCAGATGGTTGCATTAGTAGTCCTCACTATTCAGTGAAATAGTGTGATAATAAATGTAATGAGGACTCCATTTGAGTTTGAATACTGTCTAGAAGACAATATTCATATTAAAACTCTCAGCTTATGTTTGGTCGTATTTTACACGACAGTTGTATAATTAAGTTGTATTTAAATTTTATACCATGTATTTGGCGACTCAGAATGAGTGATGTATACCTATTTTGGGGGCGTCACACGGGGGCCCACAGTATGTATGTGTATGTGAGCATTATGTGAACTTTTTTCTGTGATAGTAACATTGTTGTACCCATATATCAAACACATTCTTATTTATTTTAATAATTTAAACAGAAATATTTTAATGTGTCCTTATTCATCTTGTTTTGTTATTTATAAATCTCTCTGTCTCCAAAAAGATGAGCAAAGTACACTGCATACATTAAAAAAACTAATTATAAGTAATTTGTTCTTATGCTTAAATTGACATAAATAATTAATCTTTGAACATATTATAAATTATTATTTTATAAAAGTAATAAACTTTAAATATATTTTATTAAATTAACTAATTGGATAGTATTTTGGACATTTAATTTTATTTGACAAAAAATTATTGGTGAGTTATTTGACATAAATTATTATATGAGCCATTTTAGTAAAATGTGAATATTAAAAACAATATATCCAGTAATCTTGATTCGTACCAAACACTCACAACAACTATTACAAATAATCAATTAACTTATAACAAACGAAAATGATAAGATATGACCAATTTCTATTACTAGTAATCAAGCATGATTATTAAACCCGGATCGAACCGCCCGTTAAACCAGTAAAACCCAGAACCAGTCGGCACTCCAGTCCTATTTGACTCGGTTTTTGTAAGACCCGAACTTTTATGAATAAAGATTTAATTTTCCTTAAATATAATTTTGAATAATAAGATGTGAATTTGATATAATGTTATAGTTGTGGGTAATATTTATAAATTTTACAAAGTAAGTAAATTGTCATAAAATATTCATTTGGTCGGGAAATATTCTTTTTATCAAGGAATATTCGTACGACGGCACAATCATTGGTGGACCCCACAACAGAATTATTGTCGGATTTAGAAAGCGATAGAAATAACCTTTTTATAAAAATAACGGCAAAACTTTTACCGTTAATTGTTGAAATACCCGGTGATAAAAGTACAGTAGTACGCGTGGTTGCACAATAGCACACAATATTGTACAGTATATTTCATTATTGATGCTTATGTGAGAAGCCACTCTGTTTTATTCAATTATTGTAACAGTAGTTGATGCATAGTATCTCATATTATTGATTCAATTATTGTCACATTATCATATGCACAATATTTTATATTATTAAATCAATAATTGAGACGACACCGTTATTAATATTATTATTTGTATTATTGACAATGTCTAGAAAGTTCTGTCGAGAAAAGGAGTTTGGACATCTAATTACGCGCCAATAAGGAGGAGTCCTTATCGGAAAGTCCCCTCTTTCATAGGAATGATCTGGTTGTTAATATTGTGAGTTATAATATTAATGATTAATAAGTCCGTGTTGATTAAAGATAAGAATAATAATTGCTGAGTGGAAGATGTTTATTCAATTATCCTTTTAAATTGGTGTTTGTTCATTTAGTTTTTTAAAAGGTTACATAATTTTTCCATATGGCCAATTACCTTTAAAGAAGGTAATCTTTTGATTGGTACGATATGAGATTATTGTCCAACTTTTTAATTAATGCAGTTACTATTCACTAACTTATGAATGAGGGTGCTCCCTCTTTGGTCCATTTATCCAAATACTCTTCTTTTATTAGTTGATGGTTTTAAATTTAATACTGATGAGTTGCGCCCGTGAATTTTTCTTTCTGTTCACCCGTGATATTATTCAAAAAGTACACTGCCATTCTCCTATAAATAGGATGCTTAGTTTAGAAATGAAAATCACACCAGAATTAGAGAATTCTTCTTCCGTAATATTGAGCGTATTTCTTTTGAGCATAAAGATACTTTGAGTGTAAAAAATAGTGGAAGTTTTCTTCAAGAATATCTCCGTTATACCAGTCAGAATTACTCTCCTACTAAGGTAAAGGATATTATTTTTGTTCAATATTCGTAAGAAATAATATTTTCTTCCATACTCTGTAGTATGTATGTAATATTATTTCATTTCACATTCCTAATTCTACACTTATGTTGATAAGTATAGCTTCTATATTCCTTGAAATTAATATAATATCTTTGAATTTTGTGCTTTATCTAGATCGTTTCACAGAAATATTTTTCTGAACATTCTTGTTAAATTTTAATCTTTTCATGCCGGGGTATTATTCACGGGATACTATTCACGAAGTACTATTCATGGGGTACTATTCACTGGGTACTATTTACCTGGGGTACTATTCACGATAAAAATTAAATTTTTTTCTGTTCAAATTATTTTTGATACATGAATTTTATTCTTGAATTTTACTCCACAAAGTAGTTATCATGTTGACAATTTGGACATTCTTAAACTCTGGATAAATTGAATTATAAATATTTAAAATTTATCCTTTATCTTATTTAATTGAATTCTTATATCATTGTCATCATCCTCATGCTTATATTGTGATGAAAGTCATCTTTGGCCCGTAGTGCATAGATGGACTGTTGATTAGTATGATTATGACCAAGAATTATGTATCGATATAATCATGACCACTGATGATAATAACAAATATCCTTGGCCCGTAGTGCATAGATAATTCGTGGATGTAATACTAACGAATATCCTTGGCCCGTAGTGCATGGATAATTCGATGATGTGGATTATTTATTAAGCTGTGTTATACTTTTAAATCATAGAAGATAGTAGATATCATGCTCTATTTGACTCTTCTAATGGATTGCTTGTTCCGCTGCAGTTAAACTTGTTGTCTATTGTATTCTATCAATTTTACACCGTTGAAGAATAAGGACAATTTATTCTACATTATCTTAGTCATAATATTTTTTACTGGGCTAGTTGAACTCACCCTTTTCTTTCATTGTTTTCTTCAGAAAATAAGAATATAGTTGTGACTAGTCGGGGAATGTAGTGATGGTCCAAGGTGGTGGCTATAGTAGTCATCACTATTCTATAAAATAGTGTGATAATAATTATAATGAGGACTCCATTTTAGTTTGGATATTGTCTACGAGATAATATTCGTGTTAAAACTCTCAGCTACGTTTTGTCGTATTATATAAATGAAGTTTGTATTTAAATTCAGTACCATGTATTTGGTGACTCAGAATGAGTTGTGTATACCTATTTTGGGGGCGTCACAGTTTTATTGATTTGGTCAAAAATCGGTTGACCACCAGTCAAATCGGTGGTTCAACCGATATAATCGTTTAATTGACCTAGTGAATCGTTTTATTATTATTTTTAATAGTTTTTTGTATAATTTTTTTTTAATATTAAAATTAACCATTTTGAGAAATATTGTAACTCAACTTTATTATGTTTTAGTTCATAAAAATGAGATTTTTTAAAATTTTATTAATTACTAATAATATATATTTTTATATATTAATGACGTCACTGGGTCAATAGCGGTTCGACCACTAGTTGAACCAGTGATCCATCTACCCAATACATTTTTCGATTCGATGACCAGTTTTGGTCTGAAAATCTTATAATCAAGTACCCAAGACAATAATCTAAATTTCGGTGGATATCTTACATGAGATGTATAACAAACACCCTCTTAAATTTGTTTGAACTCCAAAAACTCTAAACTTGAAAAAAAAGCACTATTTATGTTGGTAACTTGGCAAGTCTAAGAGCGAAGAGAATAGAAAATTAATAATAAAGTATGGTATGAAGGAATGCGGCAAATGGGAAATGATTTATTGAGATGTTTATTACAAATCATGATGGATATTCATCTAAATTACTAGATATTTGATTACTGGTAATAGAAAATGATCATATTGTATAATTTAAGTTTGGTAAAAGATATGCGATTACTAGTTGTTGCTATTGTGAGTATTTGACATTAATTCAATATTACTGAGTATATTTTTTCTAATATTAACATGAATTCAAGATTACTGAGTATTTGACATGAATTTAAGATTACTAAAATATCCTTATACTAATTTTAGTAGTTGAATGATTCATCTTATGATTATTGTCAAATATAATTAATAATCATCAAAGTGTTATCAAACTAATTAATTATGTATTATTTAGTAAATTGTATTAAATTTTTTAATACGTTTATAAAATAATAATTCAACGTTATCAGCGAGAACTTGCACTATGCCTCTCTTACCTTAAAGAAGACGATTATCTGCATTAGTCAAAAGAATTGAATTGCATCATTCATGTTGATACTGGTGACTCATAACTGAGAAGTTTCTGAAAAAAGATAAGTGCGGATCGGAGCACTGGTCCATCAATTGTTGAACTGAAAGGTTAGTGGTGTGTGGGGGGGCGTAGCCCCTCCACGGTACGGTACGGTGTTGAAAAGGACATTATGAGTATTTCGGCTATAATGTGAATTAGGGTTGGAATATGAGTAACAGTTATATATACTCTCTATTGTAAAATCATATGTACTCAGTAAATAATAAAAAGGAACGCCACTCCCGTAGACTACCCAAATTAGAAAACCACTTAAATCCTTATGTTAATTCTTTACTGTCGTGCGCGTTTGTATGATCGAATTTTTACAAATTGGTATCAAAATTTGGGTTTAATTAAACACGCGAAGAACGATGACATCGAGTTTGTCTGTTACAAAGTTCGATGTGATGAAGTTTGACGGAACTTGAAATTTCGGACTCTCGCAACAAAGGGTAAAAGATCTGTTGGTGCAACAGGGATTGGTGAAGGCGTTGAAGAAGAAACCAACGACCATGTCGACTGTTGACTAGGATGAAATTCAGGCTAAGGCAGTGAGTACAATTCGTCTGTGTCTTGCAGACGAGATTATGTATCACGTGATTGGTGATGAATCGCCATCGGGTGTCTGGACTAAATTGGAATCTAGGTATATGTCAAAGTCATTAACAAACAAACTGTTTCTGAAGCAGAAGTTGTTTAGGTTAAAGATGGTTGAGGGTTCCAAACTGATTCAACATATTCATATCTTCAATCAGATTATCAGCGATTTGTTAAGGATTGAGGTAAAATTCGAAGAGGAAGATCAGGCACTGATGTTGTTGTGCTCCTTACCGGGTCCCATAAAGAATCTTGTTACAACCCACCTCTGGGGGAAAGAGACTCTGAAATGGGAGGAAGTCACTTATACTCTAATGTTGTATAACCATCGCAGGCAACAAATCGAGGGTATTTCGGGTGAAGGGTTGGTGGCAAAAAGGGGAGAGCAACGTGGCAGAAAAAAGGAAAGAGAAAAATCAGGAACCCATGGGAAATCGAAGTCAAGAGGAAAGACTCCTAAGCCAAAGGAGTTTAAGTGTTTCAAGTGTCACGAGACGGGACACTACAAGAAAGACTGTCCGTATAGGAAGAAGAATGAGGGAACATAAACAGGGAAGAAAACAGAATTAGTAAAATCTGCAAATGTTGTGGAAAAATCATCGGATGATGAGGATATATTGTCAGTTTCAACAAACACAGATGTGGCAGACTCGTGGATTTTGGATTCAGCATGTTCATTTTATATATCACCTAACAGGTAGTGGTTCGACACTTACAGGTTTGTGAATTGTGGTATTGTTCGAATGGGTAATGATGATTCATGTAATGTCATTGAAATAGGCACAGTTAAGATTAAGACGTTTGATGGGGTTGTGAGAACTCTGGTTGAAGTTAGGCATGTTTCAAGCTTAAGGAAGAATCTGATTTCATTGGGAACCTTAGACTCTAATGGTTGTGAGTATAAAACAGGTGGTGGATCCATGAGAGTAATGAAATGTGCTCTGGTGATTATGAAAGGTTCTAAAGTTAGTGAAAATATCTATCGTTTGATAAGGAGTACAGTTGTAGGTGGAGCTGCTGCCACTAAAGCTGATGATACTTCGTCGTGGTATATGCTGTTAGAGCATATGAGGAAACGTGGGATGCTGGAATTACGCAAAAGAAATATGTTGAAAGGGGTGAAATCGTGCAAGCTTGATTTATGAAAGTTTTGTGTTTTTGGAAAACAGTGTAAGGTGCAATTTAGGAGTGCAGTGAACAAAACTAAGGGAATACTTGACTATGCGCATTCTGATGTTTGGGGACCAGTGAGGGTAACTTCAAAAGCAGGATCTATGTATTTCGTGATCTTCATCGATGATTTTTTTAGGAAAGTTTGGGTGTACTTCATGCGACACAAGTCTAAGGTTTTTGAGAAATTTAGAGTATAGAAAGTTGAAGTGAAAAATCAAATAGGGAGACAAATTAAGTGCCTTAGATCAGATAATGGGACAGAGTACAAGTATGAGCCGTTTCAGAAGTTTTGTGAGAAGCATGGGATTCAACGTCATTGGACTGTTAGGAAGACACCAGAGCAGAATGGGGTGACAGAAATAATGAACAGAACTATAGTAGAGAGATCACCATGTATCAGGTTGAATGCAGGGCTCTCAAAGGATTTTTGGGCAGAAGCAGTGAGTATGACAGTGTTTATAATAAACAAGTCGCTGAGTACTGTTCTAGATAGTAAGGTAGCACAAGAGGTGTGGACAGACAAAGAGGTAGATTATTCAGGTATGAGGATATTTGGTTGTCCAACCTATATACATGTTCCCGGCGATGAGAGGTCAAAACTTGATGCAAAATCCAAACATTGTATCTTTCTTGGGTATAAGAAAAGAGTGAAGGGGTACAAGCTTTGGGATTCAAAATCTAAGAAAGTTGTGATCAGTAGAGATGTGGTTATTAATGAAGCTTCTATGGTTAAGGCACATCAGGAAGTTTAGAAAACCGAGGTTGGGGAAGTCACCAGCAAACAGCAGTAGGATGTACAGATTGAGCTGGAAAGGTATGACACTGGCAATCCACCGCTAGTGGAACAGGTTGAGCAGCAGCAGCAGGAGGAAAACATAGCCGCAAGGAGACCCAAGCGCACTATTAAACCACCAGAGAGGTATAAGTTTGATGATTAGGTAGCATATGCACTATCTACCACTAGTGGGGATCCGTCTACTTTTCAGGATGCCATTACTAGTCCCGAAAGGGACAGATGGATGGAGGAGATGGAATCATTGAAAAAAAAACAAGACTTGGGAATTGACAGAACTGCCTGAGGAAAAGAAACAAATGGGGTGCAAATGGGTATACAAGAAGAAAGAGGCTGTATCAAAAAAAGAAAGGGAAAGGTTCAAGGCTCGATTAGTTGCAGATGGGTACTCACAGGGAAAGGGGATTGACTATGATGAGGTATTTTCTCCGGTGATAAGGCATACTTTAATCAGGATTATCTTGGCATTGATGGCTAGCTATGATCTAGAGTTAGAGCATCTCAATGTGAAAACAACTTTTCTCCATGGTGATTTGGAGGAAGTTATATTCATAGAGCAGCCTAAGGGGTTCAAGTAGCCAGAGACTGAGCACATGGTTTACAGGTTGAAGAAATCACTATATGGGCTAAAGCAATCTCTAAGACAATGACATAAGAAGTTTGATTCATTCATGATTCAGATTGGGTTCACATGTTGTGAGTATGATTGTTGTGTTTATGTTAAGAGTCTTGAGGATGGTTCTCATATTTTTCTGTTACTTTATGTGGAAGATATGTTAATTTCTGCGAAAAGTATGGTTGAAGTCAATAAGTTGAAGGCTTTGTTGGGAAAGGAGTTTGACATGAAGGATTTGGGTGCTGCTAAGAAAATACTTGGAATGAAGATTCACAGGGATATGTCAACTGGTAAGTTGTGGTTGTCCCAAAAGAATTACATGAAGAATGTGTTGGAGAGGTTTAGTATAACTAATGCTAAACAGGTCAACAATTCATTAGCGAGTCATTTTAGGTTGTCTACAGCACAATGTTCGGAGTTGGCTGAAGAGATTTAAGATATGTCAAACGGTCTTATGCGAGTGCAGTTGGTTGTTTGATGCATGCTATGGTATGTACAAGACCCGATTTGGCACATACAGTCAGCACATTGAGCAAGTACATGGGAAATCCAGGCAGAGAACACTGGAAAGCGGTCAAACGGATATTCATATATTTGAAAGGTACTGCAGATCATGGGATTATGTTTGCAAGGCAACATGATCAGATATCAGTTGTGGGGTATGTAGATGCGGATTATGCTGGAAGGTTGGATGACTTGAGGTCTACAACAGGGTATGTGTTTACACTAACAGGTGGACCAATTTGTTGGAGATCCATAGTACAATCTCTGGTGGCTCTATCTATTACTGAATCTGAGTATATGACATTGGCTAAGGCTGGAAAAAAAGCACTGTGGTTAAAGGGTTTTCTGAAGGAGTTAGGCATAGATCAAGGTGGAGTACAACTGTATTGTAATAGTCAAAGTGTCATTTATTTGGTAAAACATCAAGTGTATCATGCAAGGATCAATCATATTGACGTAAGGTTTCACAAAGTGAGAGAGTTGATTGATATGAGTGGTGTGATATTGGAAAAGGTGCACACTTCTGAGAATGTAGCTGACATGTTGACAAAGACTATGACTGCAGACAAGTTCAAGCATTGCTTGGACTTGGTTAACGTCTCCAAATGTTAGAAAGAAGGATTCCCCTTAAAATCAGTTGGAACAAGTGGCTTATCTTCTGAATGAGTGAGATTATTCGTCCAGGTGGAGTTTGTTGGGACTTGTGACTCACAACTGAGAAGTTTCTGAAAAAGGCCAAATGCGGAGCGGAGCAATGGCCCATTGGGTGTTGAACCGAAAGCTTGGGGGTGTGGGAGGGAGGGGCATAGCCCCCCATGGTACGGTACAATGTTGAAAAGGACATTATGGGTATTTCGACTATAATGTGAATTAGGGTTGAAATATGAGTAATACTTATATATACTTGCTATTGTAAAATCCTAAGTACTCAGTGAATAATAAAAAGGAACGCCGCTCCCGTGGACTACCCAAATTAGAGAACCACGTAAATCTCTCTGTTAATTCTTTACTGTCGTGTGTGTGTGTGTAATCGAATTCTAACACTTCATATCTAATGTAGCATCTTCTGCTTAGCTGTTAGAATTCGATCACACACGCACACGACAGTAAAAAAATTAACATAGAGATTTACATGATTCCCCAGTCTGGATTTCCCAATCTTCCTTGGCTCTTTCTTTGTTTACTTCTTAATTAACTTTTTTTATGAGTTAATTTTCATACGATAATGAAAACCATACTCATGCTTATGTGGGATTACCATAATAACAACTACCATGGTAACATGTCCATGCTTACGATTACCAGAATGGATCATTGAAGTTTTTAAATGATTGCAAAGAGAATAAACTTTTATTGAGTGATTTATTAGATAATCGAAAAATAGGGAATTTTGAATACTATTGAAATTCAGAGGAACTATGTGAAAGGGCCCAATCTAATCGTTTTCAAGTACGTCGTTATCAAGTATGTCGTTATTAATAAATTAAATTATAATAATACATAACAAACAACACCACATAATTTGTATGAGTAATGAATTATTTTAGTTAAACTAAGCATGCAAACAAATAAAAAAATTTAAAAATAAATGTGAATTGTGTAATAAGGATATTTATGTCTCAATTATTAAACACAAAAGATGTTTTTGTCTAAATAAAACTTAAATAAAACTTTCAAGAAGACCACTATGTGATAATCTCTAAAAGCATATCCAGCAAGGCCGGAGAAACACAAATCTTAGACTAAATATAGTTTAGGACTCAGATTTTACTCCAGCAATAAGACTAAATATAATATATGAGATTTTTGGGTGAGCCAAAGAGACTATATCAAGGAACAAGACTTTGGTGGACTATAATTTTAAATATATTTAAATGGGAGTGTGGAAGAATGATTGGTGGAGTATAATTCATTAAATGTAATATAATCTTTTAATATCATAGTACATGTGATAGTCCATCTGCTGGAAGGATTGAAAGATAATCACATGAATTGATGTCATATGGACTAAATATAGTCCATGATATAGTCCACCTTTATGAAGATGCTTTAATTACCACCTTTTTTTTTGTCATCTGATTGCTTGCAAACTTAACACTATACCGAATATTTGATTACCGCGAATGTAAAATTACATTACTGGATATTTAAGATGACCGCTTTAGATGATTTGTAACAAACACCTCTTATATATCAACAAATTTATAATAAAATTAAATTAATAAATTAAGATTAGATCAATTTTATTTTCAATCTATCAACATAAATTTATTATGATATGTAACAAGACTACCACTATTTTCATTTGAAATGTTAACAATACGAAGTTCTAGCGTTGTCTTCTATTCGTGGACATTATAATGGTAATTTGAAGAGAAAAAATAAAGAAAAAAGAAATATAGTATTCCCTCCATCCCAAAATAATAGACGTTTAAGGAATTTTTATTTTTCTCAAAATAATAGACATTTTACAAATCCAAAGTTAAATTATCCACTTTTATTACAATACTACCCTTTCAGCCGTCCACCGGATGATTGAAAATGATTCTTCCATCAGAGAGAGAGAGAGGGTTTTTTTGAGAGAGAGACTTGATAAAACAGAAGCCTTTCCATCATTTATTAAGGGAAAAAAAGTCATGTTTAATATTTTTTAATTGTTGCAAAAAATCCTTAAACGTCAGATATAATAGAACGGAGATAGCATCATTTTTTTCTCGACTAGTGTGCCTTGTCTTATGCTAATTCTAAAAATAAATAAACTTCAACTTTCTTCAATATAAGATGATAAAAACCGACAAATCTTATACTCCAATTTTAATTTTAATTTTAATTTTGTGAGTTAAAAAAAAATTTGCCTTTTACCATTATACCCTTTCATTACATTTTATTGTAATCGTAAAAAAAGACTTAAACGCAACACAAACGCAGCATTTAGAGTTTAAACACAACACGCCAAAAAATTAATGCCTTCAGAGTTTGAAGGTCCCAAAACGCCAAATGCTACCGGATGCAAACACTAGTAACCGAATAAACCCCAAGTACTTCAAAAAGCATTCATCTATTTCGTTTTTCTTTTAAAAACATCATGATCAGCACCAACTTTCTTGAGAAACAAGTGATCAGACCCAGTTTGCTTGAAAAGAAAGAAATGACAAATAATGAACCATGGAATGCAAAAGGTGGTAAGGTTACTACAATATGTTAATGACCAACAATTTACACTGACCTCAAAAAATTTTACTATCAACAAAAAACAAAAGAATTAGAAATAGATTATATAGATTTACATACTTAAATGGCGAAAACAAAACATTCAAAGCCCATATCATTAAAATTAGCCCTATGTTTTACAATTTCACCTAGAGGGGGTTTCGGATGGCTGACTATTCAAGGCGGAATTTGATGGAATGGAAGGTAGGGATCCATTATCTTGAGGGGCTGATACACCCCACTTAGGCTCTCCATCTGATGGCTCGATGACGTGAACTGAACCGTCGGTCATCCCAAGAGCAAACTGGTTAGAATCAGATGGATGTGCTGCAATCACCACAGGAAAAGTATTGCCATTGCTGCTGCATGATCACAAGTCATTTTCAAATTGTTAAATGAACCTCTATTAATAATAGAATTCTAGTATAGACATGGTCAGAAATTGAATAACTGAGAAAATCAACCAAAAAAATCATGCACACATGCCTTTGCAAGTTAAAAGTAAAATGCAGTTCTAAATCCGCTAGGATAGCATTAATCACCATGCCAATGAATCATTCAAGTAAACTGAAATATAGCAACAGGCGAAAGGCTGCAAATTAAAGATTTCGAATAAAAGTTTTAAAGTCTTTTTCCTTGTTAACATGTCAAAGAGAGTGTAAAGTTGTCTCAACTGTCTTCTAGATTATAATTTACAAGAATTAAGATTCGTGCATCTTTTCCAGCCCAGAGAGAGTCAAAGTGAACTTTAATGGGCTAGATGTGTTGCATAAACTTCTATTCCAACCCTTCCAATTCCACATGATTTTGTTAAGTTCAACTTATGTAAGAAGAAAATCAGATGCAATTCATCTATTCAAATAAACGGCCAAATCATAAGCAGAATAAAAAAATTACTTGACGTTATTTTAGCTAAATTGAAAAATGGAAGTTAAGAAACAAAATTTAATATAACCCGTGTCCTTTAAAGGATGTCTAGAAGTACAACGGGCACACTGCACACACGAAGTTAAGGTTTTGGTAAATATGGGGAGTATAAAATTTGTTCCAATTGAACCCGTTGTTGGACCTACACAAGTACCAAAATTAACTAGGAAATAGTTTTTGTATGGTGATATGTGCACAATGGGGTAGATTAATATTTTATGCCCTATTTTATATCTGGTTCGAGTACTTTTAGACATCATTTTGAGGACAAAATGCTAGTGAACTTTTGGACATGAGGGCATAGGGAGTACTTGTTTCGGCTTGGGATGAACTGTTGAAGATTTCTTTCCATCAACATATCGGAGGATACAAGCAGAAATAGTTGACACATTCCCTGTATTCTTAATGACCGTACAAGTTTCTTTCATTTAGCATACCTGGAAATTGATGAAGCTATGTATGCAGAGGGAGCTATTCGACAACGAAGCCTCAAACTGTCTGCATCAAAAACTCCAATAGCTCCGTCGCAGAATCCAGCAAAAACTAGTAGACCATCACATGAGTATATCGCGCTTGATATGGCAGCAGAAAGGGAATCTCTGGGAGACCACTGCAATAATTTATGCGTCAAATCATTTGTTAATGTCTTAATAAAAGGATTAAAAAATACACATGAATCAAGCACTGTTTTATGGTAACCGTCAGAACACCTAGATTGTGGTAGAACCACTGGTAGCACAGCATAACGACTTGCAACATTTGATTACAAAGTGAAAATAGGATGCATAAACAAATAAAAACCGGTAATAAGAGCACAATAATTAACAGAATTATGTTTCATAACCAGGAAAACCTACTGATCGAGAAACCATAGTCTAACTTATCATGGAAAATTTGAACAAAAAGGAAGATAATTTACCAATCGTGAGCATTCAAGTTGGGTATCATAAACACCAATTTGGCTTTCATGAACCACGAGAAGATGAGATTGATCATTATGGAATTGAACTTTGGTTTCTCCAACCAGGGGAGAAGGGTGACCAGGTGGTGTTTGTATGGGCCTAGATTTCCTCTTCTCCCATCCATCAATGCTCCAGATACATAGCTGCAGTCAGATAAAGAATCGCAATATTAGCAGTTGAACTTTATGCAAATTATTCAAGATAAGAATGCTTGAATCAGTTATTTTTTTCTCCAGTACTTGCCTGCGCATCAGCTCCAGAAGATACCAGTACACTCAATGTCTGTGAAAATGCAAGCCCTGTTATCGGTTTCTGGTGACCCTTCAGCTTGATTTTAACCTATTGCAATTGTTAAAAGGGACAGGAATATAATCATGAATACAGCGGTTTCAACAGGGGGAAGTGTTAAGATTCAAAAGAATGCTAAAACAGGGGACTAAGCAACTCGAAATTCAACAGATAAGAGTAGCAACAAAAACTAATAACACATTGATAGCAAGCAACCTTCATGATATGCAGTTTCTAGTTTGATGTTCCGAAAATTGATAATAAAAGAAAATAGTGTCTAATCCCTGAGTCTAGCTTTAACTCAATGAAGGGAAGAGAGCTTCTGAATCAAAACAAATTCCGATTACGTCCAAGGAAGAAGTCATATCTTGCTTATGATATCCAAACACTGTTTACTTTTCAACACCATATGATTGTTTTCAGCCAATAAGATTGAAGCTCATCAAACAGTTATTTTGCCGGAACATAGAAGACATTTCGGCAGAGGTGGTTCTTTCAAATAAAAAATTTTGGGAGGGGAAAGTCATAGTAAAGCAATTAATAAAATTTAAATATGAGAGCACTTGACAAACATTTCAATCTTTTGGTTTCCCTTTTTTCTTTTCTTTTATAATTTTTTAACAGCCTAAAAAATTTCTGAGCAATGATCCTGCTGACCTCTCCTACCCACCCCTGGCCGCCAAACCTTTTGTTCATTAGTATGCATCCTCCTTGTAGTCCTTTGGTAATTGTCTGGCGTTAGACTTTATTTGCTTCAACCTGTATCTTTTAATAACCATTAGTACTGTTGAATGCTCTGAGATCTTTAAAATCATAATTCGTAAACATTCTTTGCTACCAGAATTGTTTGACGTTGCTTAAAAACACATTTTGAATCCCATTAATCAAATTCCTTCAAATATGATGGCCTTAAAAGTTCAGCTAATCCAATATTAGTATCATAGACCTCAAGCAGTTCAAGTAATTATAATAGTAATACACACCAACAGATCTCGGAGTTGATTTTTTGGAGGACTTGTGTGGATTTTCCTGAACTTTTCATATTCATTTGTCCCAAGAAACCAAATTGACAATTCTTTGATCTAGCATTACATTAATATGCAGTAGAGGGAAATTATAACCACAATAGAAAGGGAAGATGCTAAATAAAAGAAAATCTCTCTTACTTTACAGCTAACAAAGAGAAATTTTGTGTTATAAGATTCTAACTATGATTGTCATATGCAGTGTTCGACTTCATTTTATATTTTAGAAATAAAATACAGTAACCTCTTTGAAATAAAAGTCCGGATAACTCACCTCATCAACTCTAACATTGTATATTTGAATAGTAGAATCCTCCATTCCGATGGCAATAATATTGTTGTCTTGAGGATGGAATGCCAAATAGGTGGCTGCTGGAGGTGGCGGCATGAATGTTGTCATGACCTGGACAGAATTTGAATTCAGTTTATCTGTTTTCAATATTCTATAATGAATGTTGACCATTCATCTAGTTATCTGATACTGAATAAGCAAAAAATAAATTTAAGCTTGTGAATTAGTCAAAAAGATTATAACAAACCTTGAAGGTCATCATGTTGAACAAGGAGACCTTCCCACCAGAGGCAGACATGACATAAGAATCATTTTTGGATAACGCAATGCATGCAGCTGACTCTTCGGCTGGTTTAGAGTCATTTAAGTCATTAGACATGGGAGCTCCACTCGAAGGCTGCCACAACTGTGGCACAATGGATGCAGTAGACTGACCAAGTACACAGAGAAATCAATCAGAAACTGAAGGTCTCAAAATAAATAAAAACATCAATTGAAGAAACACTTGTAATATTCAAAAACTAACCTTCCCTGATGGATTGCGTTCACTACGCTGCCATTTCCACAGCTTATGGACGGCATTGGTAGCAAGGGCTAGCAAAGCTAGTCCAGAATTTGTGTAGATCAACCGCATAACCTGTGGTACACGGGTGTGATTAATTTCTAGCTAGTAGCTAGATAACGACTACTACAGAAACTCCAAAACAAAAGTAAAACAAGAACTACTACTACAAAACTAATATTAGTATTATTATTGTAAAAGAATAATGGTGAGAATTCATTTTTTAATCAATGAACTTCAAGACAATTAATAAATTAACAGAATATCGGTACCACACAACTGGTGAAAGTCATCATGACAGATATATAAGAAGTGTTTCTTGATAAAATCGAATGCTGCTTCAAACTAGGACAAAACAGATCTCAAAGGGATGCTTCTGGAACATACCTTGCTAGCTGTCAAAGGGTCAGGCAACCGTAGAGCCTTTAGTTGCACTGGGTCAATTATATCAGGAAACTTCCAGCTCTTTACTTTGTCAGTATTGTCTAAAATCCTTGGTTTAATATCAGCTACCTTGCTGCTCTCCGCAGTAGCCTGCGATAACAAAAAAAACTCATATTCACATAAGTTATCAACTTATGAAAAATTAGCAGGACCAACATTGATGATGAAAAACTTACAAGATTGCCAATGGACATTGGGGTCTGAATCCTATCAGATCGTTCTAGGACTTGTTGCATAGGGGCTGACACGTTAGCAATAGGGCCTAATGAACCAGTAACTGGGGGCTGCAGAGAAGTTGAAAAGAAGACGATCAAAGCCAGATTCATGACGTATAGAGAAACACAATAGATCATGCAAAAAACAGAAACTTACTTTGACGTTAACCGCTTCTGATAGACCTCGAGGCCCATCGAATGCTCTGTTCTGTAGCATCCTCAGCATGCGTTGCCCATCAGAATTTGCCACAACCTTGATTGCATTGTCACTTGTGGTAACAGCAAGTAATGACCCTTCCTTGTTAAATCTCAGTCTAGGGCTTGCCTGCAAGGAAAATAACAATGTATCAATCTTAGAATAACCCACTCGCAGATTAAATGCTTTTTCAAACAGAATGTATGATGTGTGATGTATAATAAGTGTACTAACAGGCAATCCACCATCAGCATCGGTAACTGTTAGTATGTTATTATTGTCCATGTCCCAAAATTTGATCTGAAATTCATCTCCAGCAGCTAGGAAACGGTTCCTAGTTGTGTCAAACTGCACAACGCCCAATGAACGTTTCCTAAATCCAGAGTATGTCCTCTTAATAGCTCCTTCACTCTCATTCCACTCAACCAGGTGGGATTCACCTTCTTTACTTGTTCCACAAGAAAAGAGTCTGTAAAGAAAGCGAGATAAAGATAATATGAATAAACGACAACAATTTGATCTAAAGGAATATTTATTTTCTTCAGCAATACGAAAAAAATAGAAAAAACAGGTAAAGAAAAAGAAACATCAAAATAGAAAAAGGAATGGTAGCCAGAGTGAACAAAGATGTATCCCATAAACTTAAAAGGTACTTTGTCCATTGATGTCATAAAAATGTGCTCTTAATCAACACTTCTTTTAACCATATCTCTTAATCAAATTCAATGATTGGATTCCACTATACAAAATGAAGAAGACAAACCTTTCTCAAATTCCCTTGTGAATGTGTTACCAAAAGGAAGATCCATAAAGGAATTTAATCACACAGGTAACGGTTATCAAAGTGATTGAATTCCCCACGTACTCCTTAAGAGTTGGTTTTTCTTTAGCTTTTCCTCGATAATTAAATTACAGAAAAGAGTGCTCTCTCACTTTTCATCACTATTGTTGTGCCTGTCACTCACTAGATTCTTTTGCCATCATGATTTCAATCCCACTGTTTCGTCTACTTATTTAAGCACTTAGTTGTGAAATTTATTCAGCTTCCTGGTTTCAATCAACTTGTAACTTAGAGCAAGAGAGGTTCTAATCCCCATTCCCGGGGCCAAAATTTACCAACCAAAAAATAAAATAAAATAAATGCAAGAGATGCTTGATGATTCTTCTGAACCTTTCTGCAGAGTTCGTCCCTCAATCAGGTAGAACAAATTTTATTTGATCCTTCTCCACCCCAAGAATAATGTATCTAAGGATTTCTACTTCTCGAGGGAAAGAATAGTCTGTTATTTATAACAGAAATTCTAGAATTACCGTTTTAAGTGTTCCCTTTGAGATTCGCCCTAATAAACCATTATCTCCTACTTTAACAGTTTTACCTTAATCATAAATCTTATTTTTTGTTCAAGGCAGAATAACAAAGACCAAAGGCAAGGGAAGTTTAAACCTAGCAGGTTTTGGCTAAAAAAATCCAATATATGAATGAGCAAAAAAGTACGTTTCTTTCACTTTTATAAATGGCTCAACTTATGGAATAAAGTTTTGACCAGTATCAAGTTCATTCGCTTAATAATTTCCTACCATATATGCTATATTCAATACATGCTAAAAAATTGCTTTCCTACCTTTCTGCTATAGTTGTCCACTTCCATTACATGCTTTATCTCCAAAACTTGGTGTATTACTTTCAACCTCAGTATCGTATGTTAAGATATGAAATCTTATCAACATATTTAATCATGCATTATGTATAATAGTATACCGTTCACCGCATTTTGGTTATGTAGGTACACTCGGACTCTAGTTTTAGACATATTTAGCCTAACAGGAAGAATCTTTCGGTAAAAAAATTTTGTTATATATTCACCCTTTTTTTGACAAGTAAAGAACAGGAAACAAATTGTTGTTTATGATCACTTCCTTAACTCCTTTGTTATATGCTTTGAGGACACCCAATAAAAGAAGACTTGTACACACTTCTAGTTTCCCCTTATTATTATTTTATTTAGATAAGAAAATTTATGAAGTGAAAGAAAAAAAAAGAGGTTTTGGTTTCCTTCTTACTATCTACACGATGCATTTAGATAAATATTCCAAATTTCATTCATTTGTTTAGCAGCAGAATGCAGAGAAAGGAGATAAGACTTTGGTGAGTGTATCAAAGAGAAGAATGAGAGGAAGGTGCTTTATTTTACTCTCTCCGTCCCATGATAAGTCCTTATTACTATTTTGGATAGTCCCGTGTTAAATGTCCACTTTTCTTTAATAACCAAAACTTTACACATTTTTTTCTATTATGTCCGTAGCATTAAATATTTCATACTTTTCTTATTCTAATTCTCTCTCCGTATTTAATAAGTATGAAGAGAGAATATTTTAAATTGAATAACTAGAAAGTCACTCTCTCACCTACATTGAAAATAATTAATAACATTATTATGGGCAATTTTGTCATTTCATTATTCTTATTAATATGCGTGAAAAGTCTAAGGACTTTTATCCTGGGACGTTGAGAGTATAAAAAAATAGTAAAGTGAAGTAAAGAAGACGGAGAAGGGGAACATGATGAATAATATAGGAGATAGAGAAGAACACAGAGAAAATAGAGAATATTTGGGAAGGGCCAATTTGTATTCAAGTCTCAAGGTATATTTAAAGTTAAATAAAACAATCTTTAATATGCAGCAAAGGATGAGAGAGCAACAACCAACCCTTGTGATAGAAAGCATGTGCCCGAGGAAGAAAAGGGGGAGCGGGGGTCAGAATGAATTCAAGGATGATTTTTGAGTATAGTGCTTTTACCCCCTTTTTTTTGGCATTTCCAGGGATTAGTACCCCCGGGCTTTCATGTCTGACCTATTGGAAGCAGACTATAAGTTGTTTCTTATGTTTATCTTTTCAACTTCCTTCAACTGTGAAATCCCCCCCCCCTCATGTTGACTGGATATCCCTTTCTTTTATTTTCAAAAATATATTTTAATTCATTGAAAAGAAAAAGAGCTTTCTCCTCACACTTTAACGTACATTAATACATTCACATATTCCATGTTGCCTATATGCCTACAATTTAGTTTCCCCTGTTGAAATTCATCTTTGTTCTCAGTCTCAGTGTCAAGCTTTCATTAGCTTGAAACTACTTGTCTTGCCTTGTTGGTCAAAAATATAGTCACCTTGATCTTTATTATGGGATGCATTTACCCCTTCAACATATGCATGCATTGCTTTTTTGTATGTACATTTCACGACCATAATAGGCAGTTAGTTTGTTAGACAAATTGTACACAAATAATCAAATATACATATAACATGTTCAAGCATTAATAATCCGTGAGGTTTATTATTTATTCCCTTTCGAAATCCAAAGAAGTGCCCATAGAACTCTTGTCGATGAATCGATCCATTTTTTCTTCGGAATAATACTAGGGAAAAATAGCACCAAAAGAATATTCGTTGTAATGATGCTAGTATTCCACAACTTAAAATGATTACAAAAACAAATATAGGGTCAACAGCTTCACAACATGAATATAAATGAATCGCGCGAAACTCTATTCATTTTTTTTCAAGAAGCAAATCTTTTAATAATTTTAGAGCACCCTTTAATTTAAAATTAAAAGAAAAGAACTTATGAAGTTGAGTAGTTTATCCAAATAATGGTGACAGGCATAAAAACACAAGTAATAAAATCAATTCAATAGCGATTACATAATAGAAGGTGGCACTAGATTTGGATGACAATTGACAAAACATGGCAACTTAGGGAAAAACCTGGTTCCGTCAGCACTATAAGCCATCGTGGTGCACCAAAGTCCAGGGGCATCATAATCTACTCTTGATCCCAAACAGTCATACAGCCAAGCTTTGATTTTCCCATCAATTGCAGTGGAAAATATAAACTGCAACCAAGACAAAAAGTGGTTGGTCCTGTGCAATAATCAAATGGAGAACGTAGCTCCATGGACCTCTCTTATCCGATGAAAATAAGTAAAGCAACGTGCTAAGATAGGAAACAGAAAGCATTCAACTTGTAAGGAAATTTACCTGTATATTCTCTTTGTAGTGAGGGCATACAGAATAAACAGGAGCTTCATGACCCTCAAATATATACAGCCTTCGTCCAGCTACAGCATCCCACACCTATTACAAGAGATGCATGTAATAACTTGGTCTAACATACTTCAAGAATTTTTTTTTGAAAGGTAATTCGGGACCCAAGAATGGGGACTAGAACCAGTGACCTTGAGGTTAATAGGTTATTCCTCAATGCCTCTGCACTTTAGCATCTCAAAAAAATTATTATGCCCAGAAGATAGATACCTTGATTGTCTTGTCATCGCCACACGTAACGATACACAATTGCTTATTAGGATGGGCAAAGGCAATATCATTTACACCACCAATATGAGCATCGATCTACAACATAGAAAGAGTAGTCCTCAATTGTCCACATAACTATTGTTTAAAGATATATTAACAAGTCCACGTACAAGGACTTACTTCCAAGTGTTGTCTCAATTCTCCTGCTGGATTGTATGTATATATCTGAACAATGTGCTTGGAAAAAGCAACACCTAGAAAAGTAAAAAAAAAAGTATCAGTAGTGCAAAAAAATTACAAAAGAAGAAGATATTTAAACAAATAGAACCTAAATGTAATAATAAACAACACATTTAGCTTTACCAAGTATAGATCCATCTGGTCCCCATATGCATCGATTTACGGATATTGTGGCGTCTTTCACCAAAGTTGTCTGCACAAAATTAACTTGGGTCAAAGAATTTGTCAAAGAAAAATGGAAAGGAGCTAAGACCAATGTATTTCTCACCTGCAATGGCATTGAACAAGCTGACACGTCCCAGACCTTGAAGGTTTTATGCACTAACCTTTCTCGAGAACCAACCTCCCAAATGCTAATATCACCAACATTTGTTCCAACTAAAAGGCAAATAGTTTATTTAGGAAACATTTGTGCAAATTGATCTTTTTTATTTTTATATCCATGTCCTGAATCCTAAATACTTCCCTAAGTAGTTTCTAAATAGATAGAGGTCAAATAAGAACCAACCCAGAAGAACAGTTTGTTGCTGTGGATGAAAATCCATGCTCATAACATTTGACCCTTGGTCAAGGATCCGCACTACAGTTTTTGGAAGGTCATCCGGTGAGTATATATTGGGAGGATGCGTCGAACCAGAAAAGGACACCTGTTCAAAATAATTCAGTATGTCAGTCTGAAAGTACAAAAATTAGCACCCACAAAAGAAGTCAAAACAATAATCCTAAGAAACAAGAAGAGATGTCATCTTATGTAAGTAGCAACGGTAATTTAAAATACACATACCTCATCAGATTGGCCAACACGCATACGCTTCATCAGTTGCTCTGAATCACCCATTTGGTAATCCATTCCAGGAGCACCTGGAGGTGTCCTTGGGTGCTTTAGGAATGCAGCTGCAATTATTAAGGTGGGGCATTATCGTTGACACCCTAGATAACTCACTGAACTCTGCAGTAAATGAGAGAAATACTGACCTGCGCCAGGAGGCTGCACAAGACCAGAGGGACCAGGTGCAACAGCCGCATGAGGCATGGATGGGTTAGTACTTGACATCCACCCTGCAATTGCACTTGGAGAAGGAGAAACAACAGGCTGGAATGGCTGCACCCAAGAAAGTTTTCCCTGAGTGAAATGTTGAAGACAATATAACTATTAGCTGAGAAAGCAAATTCAGCTGACTTACACCATGGGCTCCAAGAGGAGGGAAAACCCCAGCTTTAGGTACAGGTCCAGCTAGCGGACTATTAGTAGGCGGAGGAGCACGAGCTCCATTGTTAGAAGCACAAGTATGATCAGTAAAAAGTGTTTTGATATCAGGGTTTGGGCGTGGGTTCTTGCAAAGTTGATGCTGCCAGTTAAGACTGAAAATCACAAGAAATATAATTTGATAGTGACAACCTCAATTATAATAACCACAACCAAAGGAATCAGGAGAAAAATTCTTTGAAGTTTCATGGCAACACTCCTTTGAAAATTAAAAGAAAATGATAACAAACTAACAATAACAAATATTTTGTATAGTTTTAAAAAGAAAAAAAAAAGAGAGTGCCTTAGCAATTGAAACTGAAACATAAGTGGAGGGAAACAAGAATAAGTGGATGGCTTGTAACCTCTGGTTAATCAATGTCCGCAACCGTGAAGCCTTGAATGTTGGAAAGGCAAGCTTATCACGAAACAACGGATTCGCCTCAATAAGTTTTTTGAGTTCAACCAGCATAATGTTGCGTGCTGATTTTGTGTCCCCATACTTGGAGAGCTGCTCATTCTGCCTGGTGAGCATAAATGCATGAGAACAACGCATTGAGAAGCACACTATTAGCTGAATGCAATAATATCATAAAACAATAATAGTTTAAATAATCTGGAAATTGTGTATAAAAGAAAAGGAATCTCTCAAGGATCTAAAATCATAGAAGTAATAAATGCTGGCATTCGTACCTAAAATTGTCAAGAGTAAGTAGTTGAGTGATTTCCTTGAAAAGTTCTTCATTAAAAGAGGAGAACACCTTTAGATCCTTCACAAGAATCTCCACAGCTTTTGCTCGGTCATGCCTGAGAATACATACAAAGATTAACTTTTAATGAATTTGGGCTCTATCAAGAGATACGACGGAAGAATCAGGAATAAGATTCACCTATCGAGGGCTTCCAGATACTTCTGTTTCCTTATTTCGAAAAATATCTTCATTGAGTAGCGGTTGTCCTCAACCTTTGTGAAACCACATAAATAGCGTTCAACTTCATCCCACTCACCTGCCTGAACTTGATCCTCAAAGTATTTCATATTGAAGAAGAAACCAGATTCTTGTTCCAACCTAAGTACATACAACCACAGATACAGTTTCAAGATAAGAAATAGAGTTATTACAAAGAGGCCATATTCTCAACTAACTCAATTGGATTACAAGTCTTCGTATAATGACAGTGAGTTTGTGTTCTCAGGTCCAAAGTGATCAAAAGCTACTCAGTTGGCCAATACCTTTAACCATTTTCTAAATATTACATTATCACAACATTAGCAAACCAATAAAAACCAAAAATTAAAACAAGTAGAAACAAAAGACTTACTTATGAACTGTTTCCTTGAACTTCTCCTCATCCAAAAACTGCAGTATCAGGAATACAAGTTCCCGACTCAACGATGACATAGTTCCTCCTCCCGGTATCCCCAAGTACTCCAGCGCAAATGTCCAGAATCAACCGAGATATACAAGTGGAGGATGAAATTCACAAACTGAAATACAAAAATTCAATACTTTTGGAATTTCTACATCATCCAGAACAATTATTCTACCATTTAACTTTTTGTGGCGCTGAGTAAATTCCTTCCAATTTTTCCAAAACTAAATAAACCTACATATCAATTCGTAACAAGAATTTTACTAATTCACCATATAGCCACAATGTATAACCCAAACCCGAAAACATGTCTAAAATCCTTTCAAATTTTACACAGTAGTAACAAAACCACCAATTTCTAACATTAATGAAAATTGCTAATGCTCATCACATAGTACAATGTATGAGCCAAATAAACCAATATAAGAATAACCCAAATAAACAATATAAGAATAACCCAAATAAACCACACCCAAAAACTACCTTCTAAAGAAGAAAAACAAAGTCTCACCTTAATATGAAACCTTCAATCCTTGTAAAAAAAACAAAAATACAGTCTTTTCTTTAAATGAAACCTCCAATCAACCTTAAATTCTTCTACAAAAACAAGAAAAACAAAAACCCAGACTTTCAAACAAAATGACCCATTAAAAATCCCACCTTTATCAATCAATCAATCTCTCCCAAAATTAATAAAAAAAAAACAACGGCAACCAACAAATTGGTGAGAACTCAAAGAAAAGCTACTCCAGATCTAAGAATATGACATTAAATCGAATAAAGATGAAGATTTATGAAGAAAAGCGGCCTTACTTGTGAGCAGCAGAAGGTAAAAAAGCTAGGGTTTTTTTTTTTTTGAAAGCACCTCTTTTCTCTGGCAAGACTGTAACCACAACACACATACTTCAGTGTACGCTCTCTTTTCTCTCCTTATATATGGAATGGATTTTGCACGTTCTTTTCTTTTCTTTTCTTTTCTTTTCTTTTACTTTCTCTCTCCTCTTTTTCTCTCTCTATAACTTCCTTTTATAGGTGGGTCTGTCTCAGGTTTCTCTCTCCTAATCCCCCACTAGAGCTGTCTTAATGACTCTACTGGGATGATAAAGTTACGGGTTGTCAGTGAAGGCTGAAGAACTAACACGTCTTTTTATGAGTACGTGTCGTAGTTTGATTTGCTGAGGACAAATTTTAGGTGATACTGTGGGTGTTGTTTGACTTTTCTATATTATGTATTTTTGTTAATAAATTAATTTAGTTAATTAATGAATCTTTTTAGTACTTTCCTTTTCAATTCCTCGTTTAAACACATTCTCAATCAAGAGTCTGAATCGGCTGCATCTCGAATAGTAAACTAACGGTGATCCATCTTATAAATTAATAGTAAACGAGTCTCATATATATTTATGCTTGAAATATTATGAAAATATTAAATTTTATTTGTGAAAATATTAATTCCTTTTGAAAAATAATTTATATGTTGATTAATTTTTGTAATTTATACAATTTGATATTTTTATAAAAAAAAATCTCATATGAGTGCACAATTTATTTATTTATTATTAGAGAAATTTTGTGGAATTATCGCTTCTATTTTTGAAAATATTAATTTTCCGTAATTTTGTATAATGAGCAAATTGCGAGTAAAATGCAACTATAAATGATGAAAATAGAACAATAATATATGTGTCTTATTATTACACTATTAAATTATTGTAATAGATTAGAACATTCAAAAAAAATATAGGTCATATTTAATATTAACATAAATGTGTCATCGCATATTAATAAAAATTGTCATTTTATCAAAAAATATGAAGGGGGTATAATTTTCATCAATTTTTTCAATAATTTTAATTTTTTTTATTTTCAGATTTTTTTTAATACTTGTGCAAATCTATCAAAATTAATTGAAATTTTATCAAATATCAAAATTTACTAAAAACATGTCTATTTTTCAAGTTAAGCAAATATAACTTGATAAAATGATATTTGATCAGTAAATAAAAATATCTAATTTTATTTTTATATTTTTGCACTTGAATGTAATGCACAGTTGTGAATCCAAATATAATCTATTTTCGAAAATGATGTGGTGGAAGAGCCTAATTCAGAAGTGGATTAGGTATTTAGATGCGGTTGAGTGGATAGAACTTTAAAATGACATAACTTTTGATCTATAAAGAGTGACGAGATCCATAATATATCAAATCGAATTTCTCGATAAGTTTTACAAGACGCATTACTTTTTGCAATAACATACATTGTTTGAAGCCTCAAACCCTATTTTAAGCACTATAGTTATTGGTCAAAACTTGGTTAAACTTGAATTGTTTTTTTTAATTTTTGTTATATTAATTTTTCTATTTTTAATTGATGTTGAGAATTTGTTTAGAACTATAAATATGCTTTATTAGGGCTTGTGAATAATTACGTTTTCATCAATTAATATTAATATTTCTTTGTGAGTTTGTTATTTTCCTTGTGGATTTAATGCTTATCTAACCTTCTTATTAGTACGTTTAAACCTTCAAATCATGTTTGTGTTATAACGTTATAAAATATTGGAATTGACTCGTACTTATGCGGATTCGACTAATGACCACTACGACAAAGTAGTCGGAGGTCTCGCTTTCTAGTGAGCGAGTGACTGCCCAACTCACCGGTAAGCTGACAGGGGTTGCAATGGGGTAGCGCCCCCTGAAAGTCAAGTGTAATGTAGCTTGGAGATTTATTAGTAGTCCGGCGTTGAGTTTTATTAATGTATTGAGTCTTATGAGTTTGAGTTCATGTTATAGCAGTTAGGGTTTCTAATTACTATAAAATATTATTTGGTATGTGAATCATTGTAAAGCATAAAAGGCCTCTTATGAATATATCAGACAAGCAGAACTATCCAAATTTGTGAACCTGGGTATATCATGTGTTCTTATTTTTTTTGTTTTTCATATAATATCTGTATAAGTATGCTATTATTCGTTCTTAAATTTTAAAACAATCTTACCGTATTTCGATGTGTAGGAAAATGTTAAAGTGTTCGAAACTTTTTAATCTATTGTTTTTTCTATTTCTCCTCCTAATTTCCCCTTACAATTTTCCTAGAGAACTCATACTCTCCCTAGGCTGCAGAGTGAAATATATCAACTACATTGTAAAGTTGACCTCCTATTTGTCATGTTTTTTCAAAAATATTTCTTAAATCTTTGTATAACACATGCCCCCCTCTTAGATATATTAGTAGTGCAAAACAGATCCTTCAATTTTTTTTCATTGATATAAAATGAATTTTGTTAGTTAAATTTGACATAAATATTATCTTATTAGTCTCATGTCTGAAGTAAGGTTATTATAGTGGTAACAAGTGTGTCATAAAGTTTTCAAGATGGCAATCGAAATATCTGTTCCATCAATCAATTGAACTTTTATATTCTTCTTCTTAATTCATGTTAATATAAAATCAGGAATATAAGTAATGAGTAACCACGAATGAATTTGAATTACTAAAATACCTTAAATTTTTGTATTGTAGTCTAATGTCCATATTAGCAGGTAAAGGATCTCTTTTTAAAAACGTGACGCCCCCAAAATAAGTATACATCACTCATCTTGGGTCGCCAAATACATGATACAGAATTCAAATACAACTTAATTATACAACTGTCATGTAAAGTACGATAAAATATAAGTTGTGAGTTTTAATACAAATATTGTCTTCTTGACAATATCCAAACTCAAATTCAATATTATTACATTTATTTTCACACTATTTCACAAAATAGTGAGGACTACTAATGCAAACATCTGGACCGTCACTCCGTTCCCCGACTAGTCCCAGCTACGTTCTCATTTTTTGAAGAGAACAATGAAAGCAAAAAGGGTGAGCTCAACTAACCCAGTAAGAAATATTATGACTAAGATAATGCAAAATAAATTATCGTTAGCCTTCAACAGTATTAACCTGATAAAATATAATATACATCAAGTTTAACTGCAGCGGAACAAGCAATCCATTAGAAGAGTCAAGTAGAGCATGATATCTACTATCTTCTATGATTTAAAAGAATTTATCATCAATTTTATCGTTGAGACTCAACTTAATAAATAATCCACATCATCAAATCACCCCTGCACTACGACCAATGATATTCTTTAGTATCACGAGCACGAATTATCCATGCACTACGGGCTAAGGATATTCGTGTATTTATTAATGGTCATGATCATGCCAACAACTGTCTATCAATGCACTACGGGCCAATGAGGACTTTTACCACATTATTTGTAACATTACGGTCATGATTATACCGAATAATCCCTGGTCATAATCATACCAAGTCCATCTATGCACTACGGGCCACAGATGACTTTCATCGTAATATAAGCATGAGAATGATGACAATGATATAAAAATTTAATTAAAAGAAAACAAAGGATAAATTTTTAAAGATTTATAATTTAATTTATTCAAAATTCAATAATATCCAAATTTTTAACATGATACTGCTTTTGTGGAGTAAAATTCAAGAATAATATTGTATCAAAAATGATTTAGACCTAAAAAAATTAATTTTTGTCATGATTAGTACTCCGAGTAAATAGTATCCCGTGAATAATACTTTGGGAATAGTACCCCGTGAATATTATTCCGGCATGAAAAAGTTAAAACCTATCAAGAATGCACAGAATAATATTTCCATGAAAAAATACTTGATGAAGCGCAAATATCAAGGATATTCTACTAATTTTATGGAGTATAGAAGCCAAAACTTTAACAAAACGAGTGTAGAATTCGAAATCTGAAACGAAATAATATTACTTAAATACTACAGAGTATGAAAGAAAATATTATTTCATACGAATATTGAACGAAAATAATATCCCTTACATTAAAAAAGAGAGTATTCCAACTAATATAGCGGGGATATTCTTGAAGAAAACTTTCACTGTTTTCTACGCTCAAAGCTTTTTAAACTCGAAAGAAATACGCTCAGTATTATAGAAGAAGAATTCTCTGATTCTGGTATGATTTTCAATTCTAACTAAGCATGATATTTATAGGAGAATGGATGGAATACTGTTAAGAAAAAAAACTCATGGATTCAAAATGCAAAGTCACGGACTTCATACGCACATTCGGCGATTGAATTTCTCAAATAAAACAAAATAAAATATATATATATATATATATATATATATATATATAACACATGCTTATTAAAAAAAAATCCACCCACCCGTGAACATTTTTCAGATTTCCTCCCCCCCACCCCAATTTTTTTCTTCCAATGTGGGCCCCACATGTTTCCTTCCCACCAACATTTCACCATCACAGATGGGTCCCATTATATATATACTGAATAACTTTCTACCGATTATTTTAAAAAATGGGTTAATGGGGGTCCAAATAATAAGCAAAATTTACAACAAATACTTCATAAAAATTCTCTCAATATTTTTAACAACATTTATTCATCATTATTATTATTCGCAATATTTAACAACCAGATCATTCCCAGGAAAGAGGGGGCTTTCTAACAAGTATTTCTCCCTATTGGCGCGCAATTAGGTGACCAAACCTCTCCTCGACAGAACTTTCTAGACATCGTCAATATTGTAAATCATAATATGAATAACTGTATCGTCTCAATTATTGATTTAATAATATATAAAATATCGACAATAATTGAATCAAATAACGTGAGATACTATGCAATAATTACTGTGGCAATAATTGAACAAAATTGAGTGACTTCTCACGTAAGCATCAATAATCAATACCGTGTGCTACTATGCAACCACGCGTATTACTGTACTTTTAACACCAGGTATTTCAACAGTTAACGATAAAACTTTCGCTGTCATTTTTATAAAAAGATATTTTTGTCGTTTTCTTATTTCGACAATAATTTTATTGTGGGGTCCACCAATGATTATGTTATCGTACGAATATTCTCTGTTAAAACGAATATTCCCCGACTAATCAAATATAATATAACAACTTGCGTACTTTACAAAATTTATAAATATTACCCACAACTATAACATTATATCAAATTCACTCCTAATATTCAAAAATGATATTTATAGAAAATTCATATTTATTCATAAAAGTTGGTGTCTTACAAAAAATCTTATAATTACATTATTATTTTTAGGGTAAATGACAAAAATGTACCCTAAAGTTGTAAACTTCTTCGTGTTTGCGAATAAACAATCAACTCCTCCATGAACTTTTAAAATACAATGTTGTTCTTTTTTGTCGGTTCCGACCAATTAGTCGCCTAAAATACGATTTGATTGTCGTTGACATAGTTTAATCGTATAACTATAATAATATACACCCAATTCCCTCCAAAAAAAACGTATATCTATGTCCTTTCCTTCCATATTCAGCAAAATAGAAGATATATAAACATATTTTTCACAGTCCAATAGCAGATCTAATGGTTGAGATCGACTTAAGTATGGGCCTGGCCATTAAAAGGACTAGCAGCTAGCGGACAGGGGAATGACTAAGTACATCTGCAAGTGCGTTGACTACTACATGCGAGGTGACCTTGACGTTGTTATTTATTTTCAATGTATGTTATTTTAATTTCAATGGATGATATTTTAATTTCAATGTATGATATTTCAATGGTTTGTGATTTTAATAAGTGTTTTGTGCATCTTGAATGGTCAAAATTATTCTTTCGTTTTGATGATAACAAAATAAGAATGACCAAGTCTTTACTATATGAACTGACTTTCTATCGTAAGGTGACTTCAGCCTTCACTCAACAATCTTAAAGTTCGCTTTGAGCACTTTACTCTATGACAGTAAAGTGATTCACTCAACGATAGTAAAGTTTCCTTTGAACACTTCACTCTACGTTAGTAGAGTGACTTCAGCCTTCACTCAACGATCGTAAAAGTTTCTATTGAGAAACTTCACTCTACAATAGTAAAGTGACTTCAGCCTTTACTCAACGATCGTAAAGTTTCCATTGAGCATTTCATAATTTTTGGGATGTTCTGTTTTGCTTTAGTGGATGCTCTGTTTTTTGCTCTAAAAATTCACTAGTAACCTGTAAATAATTTGTAACAAGAAATTTGTATAATCATAAACTTGCAACAACTAGAAGTGTTGAAAACAATAACAATAAGTTCTAAAAATCAAATTATATTGCATATTAATAACCACAAATGCTGAAAAGTAAGGAAATTGTCCAAGATTACATAACCTAAAGGCAAATTGAAGGAAATCTGACATACATACATACTTAGTAGCATTTCAGACAAATACAATTTTGCATCACTAAAAGAGACCAATAAAGACCAATAATTTGGCTTGTCACAACCCTCTCGTCTTACGCACTATGATCTGAAGTGCATATTGATGAGTTGGCCTACTTCTCTCTCTCAGCGACCAAGTAAAGAAAATTGAATAGATTTTCCCTAATTTTGGCTTTTTATTTGGTAGAATAATACGTAAATTGTATGTTGTATATGTATACCGCATTTTATACTTTTTAAAAAACACACACTGATGTTAATATGTCGACATATGTCAATTTCAGGCGACTAATTATCAAGAATCGGCAAAAAGGAAGAACATTGTATTTTCAAAATCATAGAGGTGTTGATTGTTTATTCGCAAACATGTGGGTTAAAATGAAGAAGTTGACAACTTTGGAGTACATTTTTGTCATTTGCCCTTTTTTATATAAAAAAGTCTAAAATTAGCAGGTAAATGCTCTTTTTTTAAAAATATTATAATTGCATAGGTTTTTTTTATTTATAAAAAAAGTCCAAAAGTGACTAAAGTGTACGAAATATGTAGCTCTGTTACAATGCATGAAAAGATTATAAATGGAAAAAAACACAAACATAATTCTTAGGTTAATTTACTTTTTGGACACTGTATTAGGGCTCGATTTTCATTGTGGCTACCGATTTTTTTATTGTTACAAACGCATTACTATACTCGAAAAAACTTACAAAATGGTCATTACTTGTGATTCTATCCAAAAAAAATGAACGAAAATGCAGAGTAGACTAACGATTACAGATGTCAATTACGTAGATCAGGGCAAACTATATATATATATATATATATATATATATATATATAAGTAAAAAATCAAATTTATATATTTTAAACATATATACGTATATGTATTGTATATATTTGAATTTAAAATACTTCAATATATCAAATTATTAATTAATTAATAGACATAAAAGGAACTATAAATCAAAAGCTTAACAATAATCAATAGAAAAATATGTACAGAAAAAACCAATAAATCAATAGCTTAACAATAATCAATACAAAAATATACAGAAAAATATGTACAAAAAAATCTATAAATCAAAAGCTTAACAATAATCAATACAAAAATATACAAAAAAATGTGTACGGTGAGAAAATTAATTTTCATTATTTTCATAATACAGTGGTAAATGTTTAACAAAAATGTAAAGGGAAATCACATAATGAGATAGCATACTCAAGTTTAGATCTCCAATGGTTTAATGTGGCACACATATATATAAATGGTGCTCATTGTGTCCATAACTCCAGTCAAAGCAAACCCTAAATCGAATACACTAATTACAAATCATCTAACAATTTATAAAAAAAATTAAAAAGAATATCGAAAGAACAAAAACTCAGTTTCTCTCTCATTAAAACAAAGTAGAAGAAAGAACTAGTAAATCTTTCATCATTGTCCATTAGAGGCACAAGGCAGTTGCTTGTAAATCCTCGAGATTCCCAACATCCATATCATCATCCAACGGCGGAGGCAGGTTTAGATCGAATGAAAAAGGTTTGTAGTAATATGTCGTGTCATAATTTGGACCACAGATGACGTCACGATATTTTGGCTCGTTTGGCGGCGATACTTTATCGATCTCTTCCACCACAGCTGTCGATTTTGATATGTTGCGCCACATGTCCTTGGACGAATCGGCAGCTATTTGATAGATAGATCGAAGATGGTAAAGTGGAGGAATTTGATTTAATCTTCGTAAATTATAAGCCACCCACCTCTTAATTTTGATCTATCAGTCTTAGTCTCTCTCTATTTCTAGTTTCTTGAATCTTCTTTTCTATCTTTTTGGATTTCTCTCTCCTCGTCAAGATATTGTGGAAGATGAAGCTTAACAAGATATTATGGAAGATTTGGCTGATAAATTGAAAGTTTATTATCAAGTGTTATATGCTCTGCACATGATGTACATATGGTAAAACTAATATACACCTCAGCATTTAAGCCTCACGTGATATGCACGGTAGCGAATTCCGTCATATTTTTAGACGAAATCATAATAACTAACCATTTGTAAGTTTTTTCGAGTATTGTAATGCGTTTGTAACAAAAACATACTTGATAACCACAATGAAAATGGAGACCTAGTACATTGACCAAACAATCAATTAACCCCATAATCCCCCATAACATATAACAAGTCAATTTAGATGATGTGTCAATCGTATCCAAAAGCTAGTAAACACATACCTATAGATAGAACCCTTAACAACTTCATATATCGATGTAATTCAGATGTTATATCATGCAAGGCTAATCTAAGATCATCCATATTAACATTAGGGGAGTTGAAGTTAAATACAACACTGATGTCGATGTCTCAACGATCAGTGGTTGCGTTGGAGTCTTCTTCTATAGCCATCAAACACAGATTGGCTACTTGAGGTTCTTCATCATCATTGGAGTCTGAGCTAGAGTCATTATTTGAATCACTCCAAGATCATTCTGCTACTAGACCTCTATCTTTCTTGTGAGACTTCTTGTTGTCCTTATATTCTTTCTTTTTATCATACTTCCTTTTTTACTTCCTGAGTTCCTCTCGTAGAGGCTTATTACACTCTGCTATGAAATGGTCAGGTTTCTTGTAGTTATAACACAAGTCTTTTTCCTGCATGATCTTCGTTGTTGCTGCTTTTGTTGAAGTTCTTCTTTGATCTAGTTGCTACTTTTTCTCATGAACTTTCTTAGCCTTTGAGCAAGCAGGACTATATCATCATCCTCATTAGCGTCGTCTTGATCATCTTCTCCAACTTCAATTGAAGCTCTAGATACATCCTCAGAAGCTTTAAGAGTAATACCTTTACTCTTTCTTTTGTTCTCAAAAAGAGTTTCTGCTATTTGATTCAACTCAAGCTCGTAGGTAAGCAGATTATCATAGAGCTTATACACAGTCATCTTGTGCAGATTCTTCGATTCTCGGATAGTTGTGGTCTTGGCATCCCACTTGCTTGATAATGCTCACATAAATTTATGTTCAAGTCTTTATTGGGATACACCTTACCGTATGATCTTAAAGAGCTGTGAAAGATTTTAAATCTTTCATATGTTTTCGTGATGTTCTCTCCAGGAACATGAGAAAACATCTCATATTGTTGAGTCAAGAAAGACTACTTGTTTTCTCTGACTTCTTTCGTACCCTCGTGCATCACCGGCAGAGCTTCCCATACTTCTTTGACAGTAGTGTAGTTTACAACATTTTTGAAGAGTTCATCTTTTAGAGCCATAAAGAGAAAAAATTTTGCCCTTTTTATCTAACTATATGCGCTTCTTCGCATTCTCTTTCCACTTTTCATGCATCTTGACAACCTCCTTGTTGAGATTATCCGTTGTAGGAGCTAGCTTAGTAGGAACATATGGACCATGGAGGACAACTTCGAACAAATCATCATCAATATCATCCATGTACGCCTGCATACTCACTTTCCAGTTAGCAAACTTTTCTCTATTTAGAAGAGGTGGCTTATTTCCACCACCAAGCTCAGAACCATTTTTATTTTACGCTGTAGATCTACTCAAAGTGTAAACTTTGTGTTCGTGAGAACCTGCTCCAATACCAGTTGTTATTTCCCAAAGGCACTTAGAGCACTCTTTTATAAATTACAAGATTATTATTAATTTTTATAAGTCAATTTGATGTATTCTAAAACTTAATAATTTTGCTAAGAATTGAAAAAATAATAAATTTTATAAGTAGCAGTATTTTTTTCTAAATAAGTTACAATATGTATTGATTAAATTTAAATTTAAAAATATCACATGCTTACTTTAAAAAAGATTAATAAATTAATATCGATTTTATAATTAAAAATAAGAGGTTGTAATATATTACATTTATCGTAAGTTTTAACACATAAAGCCAATACAAAGGTCAAATAGTTACAACGATCAAATATGCTTTGACTGTTAGAAATTTAAAATTTCATTATTTAAGGAATCAATATAAGGAACCTGTTGGGTACATAGTGAAAACTCAATGAGACTGCAATGTAAGACCCCGAATTTTATGAAATAAAAGTATTCAATTTTTCTTATAATTACAATTCAGTAAATGGTTAAATTGATAAAAAGTTAAAGTTATGGGTGAAATGTGAAAATTTTTCAAAATACACAAGTGGTTATAAAATAATCATTGTTGTCGGGGAATATTCGTTTGGTCGTGGAATATTCTTTCTGTCGGAGAATATTCGTACGACGGCGCAGCTATTTGTGGGCCCCATAACGAATAACTGTCGGGTGAAGGAAAACGACAAATTTGAGTTTTTACAAATAACAGCGTAGATGTTACCGTTAACACTGTTAGAATACCCGGTGGTTAAAATACAGTAATACGCGTTATTGCACAGTAGCATACGGTATTGCATAGTATTTTTGAAATTATTGATTCTTACGTAAGAAGGCACTACTCAATAATTGTTACAGTAATTACTATTCAATATTTTATTTTATTGATTCAATAATTGCTGCGTTGATATTTTATATTATTGTTGTTTCAATAATTGTTGCTGCACAGTATTTTCTATTATCAGATCAATAATTCATATTATTTAAATAATATTATTAGATAACATTATTGGCAATGTCTAGAAAGTTCTGTCTAAGGAGAGGTTTGGTCATCTAATTGCGCGCCAGTAAGGAGAAATCCTTATTTGAAAGCCCCCTCTTTCCTGGGAACGGCCTGGTTGTCATAAATGTGATTCTGTAATATTATTTATGAATAATTAATTATTGATTCATATGATAAAGAAATATTTATTTTATGTGGATATAAATGAGGGATATATTTTTGTGGTTAAAAATGAAGGAGTTAATGTTGAGGTTTTTATCCGTATTTTTGTCGGAATGAAGGTATTAAAAATCAGGGTTTTTGAGATAGTTTGCGGGGGTTATAAATTTTTAATCCGACCGTTGGATCGTGGTAATTTTTGGATATGTTATACATATATAAGTTGAGTATATGTCCACAAATTTTGAACCGTTAAAAATGAACGTATGATTTATTATGAATTTTACAAGATGACTGGTTCAGAAATTATTGAATTTTTGGAGTTTATCATTTTGATGGAAAATTCTAGAATTGGTGGGCCCCACTTGTGGTTGGTGAAGAAATGTGCTGAATTATATTTCAAATGTGGTGGGTGGGAATAGTAGCAGGTAAAGCCATCAGGTTGCAGGTCAAACCTACCAAAATTTTCCTATAAATAGAGGGCTAAGTTAGAATTGAAAATCACACCAAAAACATAAGCTTTCTCTCTTTCTCTCTCTATACTATGAAGTATATTTTGTGAGTTTTTAGATACTTGGTGAGTTGCTATTCATCAGTGCAAGTTTCTTTCAGCCTTATACCGATCAGAAGTACTGCTCTTTTGAGGTAAGGGATAGTAAGGGATAGTAAGGGATTTTAAGGGTTGTTATGATTTTCAGTTTCGTAATTTTTCTGAACTTCAAAAATTCTGGAAAAATTTGAAATGATATTTTGATGAGTTTTATTGATTGTGTCCAAAAATGGTGATTTTTGGATGTATAGATTGAGAGTTATGAATTTTATGAGAAAAGACTATTTTAGAAGTAACAGCTTATAATTCCTTGTGGTTAACTCCAAAATTGATGAAATTTTTATTGGGAGTACATGTATATGATAGAAGTATACTCTGTAAATTTCAGAATTTTTAGACAAAAGTACAATTTTTGATAAATGTCTAAATATTCGGCTATTTTGGCCATATGAAAAATAGTAAATGACTTTTAAAAATTCTGAGAAAAATATATGTTCACTATGGGACTATATTATGCTAAATTCCAGAAAAGAAATATTTTTGGAACGGATTTGGTATTTTTCATGAAAATAGTCTAGTTATGAGAAAATGAATTAAATATGTTATGTGAAGTAAGAAAATTGGAAAATAGGATTTTATGGCTTGAGAATCCTATATGAGGTATATGCAGATTTTTGATGAGGGTTTTGGTTATTGATGATGAAATTGTAAGAGTTGGCATTTTATGATGATTAAATGCATTAATTAGTAAAGTGTAAACAATTTAAATAAATTGTTTATAAGCTTAAGAAATGTTATTCTTTCAATATCATTATACCGAAATATTGGTATAGATTTTATTGTGAAATTTCTACCTTTTTGAGTCGAGGTTACTATTCACGAGTTACTATTCATGAGTTACTATTCACGAGTTACTATTCACGACAAAATTAGTTTCTTTTTCTAACCAAATTATAGTTGATTTATGAATATTACTCTTGAGATTAAATCTATATGTTGATTATATTGATTTTATTATCATATATAACATTTTTATAACCCTAATGATGATATTTCTCTTTGACTTGAGTGTAAAGATGGGTAGATTTCTGGTATGATCATGACTATGGGTTCTCTTTGGCCAGTAGTGCAAAGTTGAATTGTTGACTGGTATGATCATGACCATTGAATTTATAATTGAATATCTTTAGCTTAAGTGCAAAGGTGAAATGATCAACATGGTTATAATTATTGTTTATATAAATTCTGAAATGATTATATATTTCTTTGAGATATTAATATATTTGGCCTGTAGTGCAAATATGAACTGTTAATGAATATATTTGACCTGTAGTGCAAATATGAACTGTTGAGGAATATCTTTGGCCTGTAGTGTAAAGATGAATTGTTGATGAATATCTTTGGCCGTAGTGCAAAGATGAATTATTGATGAATATCTTTGGCCTGTAGTGCAAAGATGAACTGTTGTTGAATATCTTTGGCCTGTAGTGCAAAGATGGTCTGTTGATGAATATCTTTGGCCTGTAGTGCAAAGATGAACTGTTGTTGAATATCTTTGGTCGTAGTGCAAAGATGGATTTATTAGTATGATTATGAACAGGAACTGTGATTTGGTATAACCATGATCTTTGATGTTTCAGGTAAAGACATGTGATGAAAATATTCTTCGTCCTGGGTGCGAAGAAAAATTTAGAATCACAATTATGATTATGAGTTATTCATATGATTATGGACCAGAATTGTTGATTGATGTTACAGGGATAAAACATTGTTGATGGATTTTTAACATGAAGAAGATAATAGATTTTATAGTCTATTTGACTCTTCTAATGGATTGCATGTTCCGCTGCGACTATGGTTGAAATTTTTTATCATTTACCATATGTTCTAAATCTCTGATTTATTATTGATGAAGGCTATTGTTAATTTAATTATCTTTAGTCATGATATTCTTTACTGAGCTAGTTGTGCTCACCCTTTTGCTTCACAATTCCTTTCAGGTAATAAGAGTGTAGCTGGGTCGAGCGAGGGTAACGGGAAAATAGAACGGTGGTCTCTAGCTGTGGATGTTCTCCCGAAGCAGTTTAGAAAAGTTCATTTAGTAGTTATATTTGGTGAATCCAATAGGGTAAGGTGTACCCAACGTTGGAAGGGTGGTTTGCCACTATCATACAAGATGTCTAACGATATACAATCTCGTGTCATCATAAGACAGGGATGTGCTCATCCACTTGCTGAGTATATATACGAGCACTACCTATATAATCTTGGTGTTTGTTTAAAGTATAATTCTCAATTAGAGACAGTGGAGATAATGATAAGTCAAGAGAAGACTCACCATTGGGAAGAATATGATAGTAACCTTCTCATTTTTCTTTGGGGTCTATTGGGTCAACCAAGGATAATTCTGTGGCCATATGATATCTATCATAACCTAGATGCGTGGCCTCCCATGTACGAAGGTTTCTTTGAGCACTTCCCAAAGATTCTAATTTCTAGAACAGTTTTTGACTATACCTTTATGTAAGGTACCTTTGTGAAGTGCTGATACATGATGGTGTCCAATGTCACATTTGGTATATATTTGTATCCAAACTCACAGCATATGTGTTGTTGTATTTTGCACAACAATTGTTGTAATAAAGTTGTAGTTATTTTCTGTACCATGTATTTGACGACTCAGAATGGGTTGGATGGAATGGACCTATTTTGGGGTCGTTACAGCAAAGTAGGGATAAATATAAGAAAACTATTGTGAATGCTCTTATAGATCTAGAAATGGGGTTGAATATATCATTTAAAACTTTTGATTGTTTATAAGATATTACCAAATATTTGTTAATCAGATTGATTAAGTATAACAGAATATGATTTTTGAAAATCCCTTTATAAATTGAAAATGAATCTCAGTTTTGAATTTAACAAGATAAGCAACTTTAAATAATATAAGCAAGCAGATGGAAAGTAAAAACAGTAGAGTAAAGACATAACAAATTTTAAATGGTTCGGAGACAGAATAACTCATAATACACTCTTTTACTTTAAAAGTAAGAATTCAACTAAAAGTTTAGTCACACAGACAAGGACACTCTGCCCTCTTCAAGCCCCGCAGACTTGGATATTTAGTCACTAAGAAAAGCATATTAAGACCTCTTCAAGTTTAGCAGACTCTGATGTCTAGTCACTACGACAAGAACTCTCAACCCTCTGATGATTTTTCGTTTGAGTGTTGTGGAGAGGTGATGCTAAGATGGTGTTAAGTTTTTCTTCTCAATTACTTAGCAGCTTGAATTAGATATTCAAGATCGTTGAGTTCTTTCTATTTTGTTTGTAAAGTTTAGGCTTTTTGATTGGTGTATGTCTCCTCTTAAGTTTGAATCCTTGTTACCTTTTATAATCTACAAAAATCATCCCGTTTCTAGATGCCAATTGGTGCATTTAGTGCTCATATATTCTGGGATCCTAGATGTGGACATTTTTACTCTATTATACGATGATAAATATAGTAGTGTTTACTCTACGATTTGCTCTTTTGCAATGATTACTTTGCAATGTCATTCAACAAATGAACTTTGTAATCTTCTATTACTAGATGATCTTTGGGTTACTTTTGTGACGCCCCCAAAATAGGTCTACACTGTTAAAGTTAGTGCCCTAGAGGCCAATTATTTGATATAATTGCTTAACATTTCGATATTATATTTGATTGAATAAATGAATGATTTAATTATGGTTTTATTTACTGCGTTATATAAATGTTAACATAATTAAATTCCTTAGAATAGTGATACAAATTATATAGTTTCAAGTATGTGACTTGAACATGAGATTATATAATTACAATTAGTATCATTGCTCTTAAATGTCCCTAGTCTAGTATCATTGTTGTCATGAGACAACAATGATACATTGAGACTAGTATGTAGATTGACTGATGACCAAATTTCATTGGTCATAAATATATGAGATATTAAGTCAATGCATAGGTACGTGTTAGATAACAATGTACTGGACAGACCCACCATGAGAATTCTATGTGGAGAATTATACGAAGTGTCATTAGCGATTCTCATAGTGACAATGATGTAATGATCCTCCGACTTAAAATCACTAATTACTGCACGGAAATTTATGTAATTTGATATCATCAAAAGTCACCTTTAATAGGGTGGACAATAAAGATGATTATTGGGTGCATCATGAATCGTGTGAGGAATATAAGTGATCTAGATGTAATTTAACCCTCCTATGTATTAGGGGTGATATTCATAAGCCTCTTGATTGAGTAGGACTATGAAATGCATGGTCATGCTCAAATAGTGATTTTTTTTCATATAATCTACTCATTGATCAAGAAAAACTCAGATTAAATTATGAAAAGTAAGACACATTCCATGACTCGAGTTTAATTTAGGATATTAAGGTTAAAAGGATTAAATTACATTGAAACATTGGTCACGAAAATGTTGCATCAAATCATCGATCTTATTATTACTTGGGTAGCAGTGATGCATTAATAAATGTCGCTCACTGTTTATAATTTTATAATATGATTTTAAAATTATTGCCAACATAATAATAACCTATATGGTCACACACATAGAACGTAATTAAAAGGGAATTAATTTAAATTGTAAAGATTTAAATATATCAATATGATTGATAGTATTTAAATTACGAATTTAAATTAATAGGATAATTTATATATAGGTATATTAATTAAGTAAGACTTAATTAAGATATATATATATATATATATATATATATATATATATATATATATATATATATAAATTCGGATTTTAATTAGATTAGGTTTTGATTAGTTCCTTCTAACTGCTATATATATAAGATATATCAGCCATTTAAGGGATTACATCATTAACCAAAACCCTAGCCGCTCATAGAGAGAGACTAGAGAGAAACAGTTTCGAAATCCTCATCCTTGATGGCTAATACCGCAGTTGCTTTTACTGCAGATCGTACAACGATTTGCGGGGCGTTCGTGTGGATACCCTAGAGGCGAGGTTCGTTTGGATTGCATTGGAGATTCGATCGCATCAATTTCGCCTTCAATAATCAGTATAAATTTCTAACGATTGAATTAATATGATTTTCGCATGGATCCTGTTTTAGGGTTTTGAAATTGCTTTGAAAATTTATTTTATTTCTGCTGCTTTTATGTGCCGAAACCCTACACAAACAACCCATTCTGAGTTACCAAATACATGGTACAGAATTAAAATTCAAACTTCATTTATAGAACTGTCGTGTAAAATGCGACAACACATGCTGAGAGTTTTAATACAAATATTGTCTTGTAGACAATATTCAAACTTAAATAAAGTCCTCATTACAATTGTAGTCACACTATTTTACAAAATTGGGAGGACTATTATAATAACCATCTTGGACCATTACTCCATTCCCCTACTAGTCCCAGCAATATTATCGCCTCCCGAGAAGAATAATGGAACCAAAAATAAAAGGGTGAGCTCAACTAGCCCAATAAAGAATATTATGAATAAAATAATGTAGAAAAAAATTATTCTTAGTCCTCAACAGGAAAAAATCTGATAAAATTCAATAGACAACAAGTTTTAGATCAACAACTGCAGCAAAAATAGCAATCCATTAGAAGAGTCAAGTAGAGCATGATGTCTACTATCTTCTATGATTTAAAAGTCCATAATCAATATTTTATACCTGTAACACCAATTAATAATTATTTTCCATCAATGAATTATTTATGCACTACGGGCCAAAGAAAATCATTTGTATCACCAGTGGTCATGATCATGCCAAACACCTGTCCATCTATGCACTACGGGCTAAAGAGGACTTTCAACACAAACCTTTATCTGTAACATTAAAGGCCATGATTATTACCAAAACACAATTCTTGGTCATAATTATACCAATCAACAGTTCATCTTTGCTTTAGGAGCCAAAGATTACTTTCAACACAATATAAGTATGAGGAATGTGAGAATGATATAAAGAATAAATCAAGTGAGATCAAGGATAAATATTAGAAATTTATAATTCAATTTATCCAGAGTTCAAGAATGTCCAAATTGTCAACATGATCACTAATTGTGGAGTAAAATTCAAGAATGATATTTATGTATTAAAAATAATTTGGACAAAAGAAATCAATTTTATCATGAATAGTACTCGAATGAAAAGTACCCCAAATGAATAGTACCCCGAATGATTAGTGTCCTGAATAAATAGTATTCTAAATGAATAGTATACCGACATAAATAGTATCCCGCCATGAAAATATTACAATTTCCATAAGAAAATTCAGACCAATAGTGAAATGATAATAGATGAAACACAAACTATTAAGAATATTCAACTAATTTCAAGGGTTTTCACCATTTAATAATAAGGTTATGATGATAAACAATAAATTCGTACCATAAATGGAGAAATATGAAAGAAACCGATATCCCTTGATGAGTACAAAAGAAATGATATCTCATACGAGTATAAAAGAATATACGAAACTACAAATGGATTTTCACCCGTCATGCGGTAATCCGCGTAGACATATCATTTCCACAATTTAACAAAGAATGAATACGAAGAGTTATTCACCATGTATACGGTAATCTGCGTAAACATGTTACTCCCGCAAATTAATAAAAATAAATACGAAGGGTTATTCACCATACATGCAGCAATCCGCGTAGACAAGTTACTCCCGCAGATTAATAAAGAATGAATACGAAGAGTTATTCACCATGCATGTGGTAATACGCGTGGACATGTTACTTCCGCATATTAATAAAGAATGAATATGAAGGGTTATTCACCAGGCATGCAGTAATCCGCGTAGACATGTTACTTCCGCAGATTAATAAGGAATATAATGACAACCCTTATGAGTATGAAAAAATTACATCATTTACGAATACGAAAGAAATAATACCCCTTACTTTAGTAGGAGATTGGATACAGCAATAGTGTAGCAACAAAATATTCTTCTTCTTTCTCTCTCTATAGTTTCTCTCATTATAACTTGTAATTATAAAATTGGTCTTAAAAAATGGTAGGAAATAATGAATGGATGAAGGAGTATTTATATGCTAGGAAAATGTGGTATATTACAAGGTTAATTATACTTTAGTACATTCATCTTTGCCTCCATTTTAAATTTAGTCCCTCAAATATTATCAATCTTGCATAACCTCCCCTAATAGTACTTGCATGTTAATTAATAGCTCCTTGCATGTGAACCAATAGTTCCTTGCATGTGAACTAATAACAATTAATTGCTCATTTATCCGATTAGTTATCCATTTAGTCAATTTAACATCCAGAAATTAACTATTATCGAAATAAATGTCGATTTTCACTAACACTAATATTCCCAACACAATGAAAATATTTTTATCAACAATTATTCCTCATTAATATTATAACTCACCATATTGAAAACCAGATCCTTCTCAAGAAAGAGGGGGCTTTCCGATAAGGATTTCTCCTAACTGGCACGCAATTAAATAACCTAAGCCTGTAAGACCCCAACTTTTATGAATAAAGATTTAATTTTCTCCAAATATTATTTTAAATAGTAAGGTGTTGCTTTGATATAATGATATAGCTATGGGTGATATGTGCAAATTTTGCAAAGTAAGCAAATGGTCACAAAATATTCATTTGGTCTGGGAATATTCTTTTTGTCAGGGAATATTCGTACGATGGAACAATCATTGGTGGACCACATAACAGAATAACTATCGGATATAGAAAACGACATAAATAATATTTTCATAAAATAACGACAAGACTTTTACCGTTAAATTGTTGAAATACCTGGTGATAAAATTACAGTAATACTCGTTGTTGCACAATAGCACATGATATTGCATAGTATCTCTAATTATTGATGCTGACGTAAGAATTCACGCAGTTTCATTTAATAATTTGGCTTAAAAGCAAGTCTTGGGATGCTCTTTTTTGGGCTGAAATTCGATTTAAACTTTTGTTGAATTTCAGCTTAAAGATTGGGTCGGTTCAAGCCGATAAAAATAGGTACTGGACCGACTAATCTGTCTGATATACCGGTTCAACCGGTACCAGTATCGGTACCTTATTTTGGGTACTTTTGGTATTCGGTCCAGTTCGATTCGGACCGGTTCGATCCGGTATTTTACCAGTGAACACCCCAAGATCTGGTTGTCAATATTGTGAGTTATAATATTAATGAGGAATAATTGTTGATAAAAATATTTCCATTGTGTTGGGAATATTAGTGTTAGTGAAAATAGACATTTATGTCAATAATAGTTGATTTCTGGATGTTAAATTGACCAAACGGGTAACTAATCGGATAAATGAGTTATTAATTGCTATTAATTCACATGCAAGGAACTATTGCTTCACATATAAAGAACTATTGATTCATATGTAAGTACTATTAGGGGAGGTTATCCAAGATTGATAATACTTGAGGGACTAAATTAAAAATGGAGGCAAAGATGAATGTACTAAAGTATAATTAACCTTATAATTTACCAGCTTTTCCTAGTCTATAAATAGTCATTCATCCATTCATTATTTCTTACCATTTTTGAAGAACAAAGTTATAATCACAAGTTATAGTGAGAGAAACTATAGAGAGAGAAAGAAGAAGAGTATTCTGTCGCTACTGTGACACCCCCAAATTCGGTACTTCCATTTCCACAAAATTTGGTGTTCACGATACAACATCATCCATCTATCTACCCATAAATAAATGCAAACCATGCAATAGATAGAAATAATAATAAATCTCTCCCCTTATGGGGTTACATCAACTACATAATAAATAAATATCAGGTTACTCTAACCTTAAACATCTGTGCGGAATTATAAACAAATAAGTCTTAAACAACATCATCCTAATTACATAACCACAATAATAGAACAGTCTTCATTACTTGCTAAGCTTGCCCTTGCCTTTACTAGTGGAAGGTTCGTCTGCTCTTTCGTTCTTAACTGTAATGTTATTATTACGCAAGAGTGAACACGATTGCCCACAAGTATAACAATATAACAATGAATAATAACATGCGAGAAAAATAATAACTTCAAATATAAAAGCTCAACTTTTGAATCAAGAATGAATAACAAGAATCAAAGGAATTTCTGAGGGTCACAAGACCTTGAACTATGTCCTAGGTTGTCAAGGGTTATACTTGAAACCTTTAACAGTCATAAGACTATGGACCTTCTTCTCGTACTTAGGGGGATCAGCCCTTAGTACCATACTGTGCACAATATCTTAACGCTAAAGCGTAAATAATCCCCTATACAGGGTTGTTCATCTCAGTTTGACATTCGAGTCCGCACCAAAGGAAGTTTAGTTTGGATAATTCATCAAGGGTTCTGAAATTTAGAACGCTAATCAACTATGGACTAGTCGAATCATTAAGGGTTCGCTAGTCTAACAAGATTTAACAATAAATGAATATTTAACTTGAACATAATCTAAAAAGGTATACACAATAGAATAAGTATTGTATAACATTATCATGCTTGAAAGATCAATAAACTTTAATATATAAAACAGACTTGATCAATAATAATGAGAACTTGCTCAACGTAGAAAGGTGAATTAATCAACTTATATAACGATAACAAGTAGGGTTAGGAAAAACTTGCCTCGTACGTAGATTACACTTTAACTAAACTCGTTCTTTGATTTAAGTCCTACATATCAATTACGTTCACAATACCAGTCAATTATAACGTACTAAACATCATAAGTTCATTCTCTTCGTCTAACTTTGCTTATGACTATACTTAGTCAATTTATCACATTCATTGTCACATAATTTACACCTCACAATTAACAAGCTAATTATATAATCAATAATTCAATCCACATGTAATTATGTTATTTACATGTTAAGTATCTATTTTAACATCTCCGTATACTTATAACATAATTTTATGTTCATTACATTAAGTTAACATCACATTCATGGACTTAAACGCTTTAAAATTTTCGTTTTTGAATTTTCTGGAGAGTGGCGCTGCGGCGCCACTGTTATACTTGTACTCGGCACTGCGGCATGAGACATGGCGCTGCGGCGCGGTGGCGCGGGAAGTAAGGCACGAATCTGGCGCCGCGGCACGGCGAACCAGAAACTGTTCTGCAATTCGCAAAAAATTACAGAACACAGCCAAAAACTCCAATTAAATTATTACTACACGAATTTAATCATACTCACATGTTATAATTCATATATAATCAATACCCAACACTTATAGAGTAATTTTAACCCATTAGAACACATAATTACAGAATTAAATTATGAAATTTTAACTGTTCTTGATGTTTTTGAAGGTTTTGAATATAAATCATGAAATTTAATACTACGGATTCGTTATAACACCGAATCCGTTCGTTTAAGGCTTGGTCTCTTTGTATCAACATGCATAATAAAATACGAGTGTAAAATTTAGGGATAATATATGATCAACACATGAAATATCACGTATAAGGCCATATGGCCAAAACCCAAACTCTGTAAATTTTTGAAATAATAAGTCATCATATTATGAAAGTTATGATATGGAATCATGCAATACATATATAAAACATGTTATGCTACTCATATTATTACATATATCCATATAACAATACAATTTCCCAATTACACAGACTTTACAGTAAACTTTGAAAATCATGTTTATGAAAACTCAAACAACGCAAAAACAGAATTTGGTTTGGAGAATTTACCTAGAGTATAAAGTGTAGAGTGAGTAAAGATAACAATTCCTTTTTCAGATACTACTTCAATCAAAGAGTTTTCCTCCCACAATTTCTCTGAATTCTCTCTGACTCTCAAACACTCTCCTTCTTTGTTTTTCCCAGACTTAGAAAATAAGAAAAGAAAAGAATACGTATAATAAAGGAAAAGAAAGCTGACGCGCATAAAGGTCAGTTAACCCAGTCATGGGTAACTGCTAGTAACTTCCACTAAGACCATGTTTGGCTAGGCTTAATAGATTTCAAAACCATTTAATTTAATAAAGCTTTATCATATAGTTTAATTAATGTCACACTCCTTCATAAAATAAAACAATATTTTATTTAATTTACTTTAAATAAAATATAATAAATACTCATAAATTCACATAGTCACATAATTAAATTTCTCATTAATAAATAATATCAAATTATTAACTCTCTAATTAATAATTAAATTAATTAAATTACATTAGGCTTATTTAGTATTTTTTTTAATACAATAAGCTGACATAATCATAAACTTCGATAATAAAAATTCTCCACATTAATTTAATAAATGTAACATATATAATTAAATTAATCTACCACAATTGCATCAATTAATTCTTTAATCTAATAATTAAATCATCGAAAATATTTATTTACTTCAATAAATATTAAAATTAATTACAAAAATCTCGCTCGTCACAGCTACACTATTGCAGTATTCAATCTCATACTAAAGTAAGGGGTATTATTTCTTTCGTATTCGTAAAGTATGTTTTTTTCTTCATACTCATAAGTGTTGTCATTTTATTCTCTATTAATCTGCGGGAGTAACTTGTCTACGCGGATTACCGCATACATAGTGAATAACCCTTCATATTCATTCTTTATAAATCTGCGGGAGTAACTTGTCTACTCGGATTACTGCATGCATGGTGAATAACCCTTCGTATTCATTTTTTATTAATCTGCGGGAGTAACTTGTTTACGTGGATTACCGCATGCATGGTGAATAACCCTCCGTACTCATTCTTTACTAAATTGTGAAAATTATATGTCTACGCAGATTACCGCATGACGGGTGAAAATCCATATGCAGTTTCGTATATTCTTTTATACTCGTATAAGATATCATTTTTTTGTACTCATCAAGGGATATCGTCTTCTTTCATATTTCTCCATTTATGGTACTAAATTATAGCTTGTTTCCATAACCTTATTATTAAATGGTGAAAACTCTTGAAATTAGTGGAATATTTTTTAATAATTTGTGCTTCATCTATTATTATTTCATTATTAGTTTGAACTTTCTTATTGAAATTCTAATATTTTCATGATGGGATACTATTTATGTCGGGGTACTATTTATTTGGAATGCTATTCATTCAGGATACTATTCATTCGGGATACTTTTCATTCGGAATACTATTCACGGGATACTATTTATGACAAAATTGATTTCTTTTCGGTCTAAATTATTTTTGATACATGAATATCATTCTTGAATTTTACTCCACAATTTGTGATCATGTTGACAATTTGGATATTCTTGAACTATGGATAAATTGAATTATAAATATCTAATATTTATCATTGATCTCACTTGATTGATTCTTTATGTCATTGTCATCATCCTCATGCTTATGTTGTAGTGAAAGTCATCTTTGGCCCGTAGTACATAGATGGAATGTTAATTGATATGATTATGACTAAGAATTATGTATTAGTATAATCATGACCTGTAATGTTATAGACAAATGTCTGTGATAAAAGTCATCTTTGGCTCGTAGTGCATAGGTGGACTGTTGATTGGTATTATTATGACCAGGAATTGTGTATTGGTATAATCATGACCTGTAATGTTATAGACAAAGGTGTGGTGAAAGTCCTCTTTGACCCGTAGTGGATAGATGGACAGTTGTTTGGCATGATCATGACCACTGATGATATAAACAATTATCTTTGGCCTGTAGTGCATATATAATTCATTGATGGGAAATAATTATTGTTTAGTGTTATAGGGATAAAATATTGATGATGGACTTTTAAATCATAGAAGATAGTAGATATCATGCTCTACTTGACTCTTCTACTGGATTGTTATTTCCGCTGCAGTTGTTAATGTAAAACTTGTTGTCCATTGTATTCTATCAGATTTTTCCTTATTGAGGACTAAGGATAATTTGTTCTTCATTATCTTAATCATAATATTCTTTACTGGGCTAGTTGAGCTCACTCTTTTCCTTTTAGTTCCATTGTTCTTCTCAGGAGGCAAGAATGTAGCTGAGACTAGTCGGGGAGTATAGTAATGGTCCAAGATGGTTATTATAGTAGTCCTCCCTATCTTGTAAAATAGTGTGATAATAATTTTAATGAGGACTTTGTTTGAGTTTGGATATTGTCTAAAAGATAATATTTGTATTAAAGATCATAGCTTATGTATTGTCGTATTTTGCACGACAGTTCTATAAATAAAGTTTGTATTTAAATACTGTACCATGTATTTGGTGACTCAGAATGGGTTGTGTAGACCTGTTTTTGGGGCGTCACAAACCCCTTTCCTCGACAGAGTTTTATAGACATTATCAATAATGTAAATAATAATATGAATAATTGTGTCGTTTCAATTATTAATTTAATAATATATAATATTATATAGATGATACTGTGACAATAATGGAATCAATAATATGAGATACTATGCATCAACTACTGTAGAAATTATTGAAGATAACTTAGTGACTTATTACGTAAGCATCGATAATCCGAGATACTGTGCAATATCGTGTGCTACTGTGCAACAACACGTATTACTGTACTTTTATCACTGGGTATTTCAACATTTTAACCGTAAAAGTCTTGCCGTTATTTTATGAAAGAGTTATTTGTGACGCCCCCAAAATAAGTATACATAACCCATTCTAATTCGCTAAATACATGGTACAGAATACAAATACCAACTTAATTATACAACATGAGCTGAGAGTTTTAACATGAATATTGTCTTCTAGACAATATCCAAACTCAAATGGAGTCCTTATTACAATTATTATCACACTATTTTATAAAATAGTGAGGACTCTTACAACCACCATCTCGGACCGTCACTCCATTCCTCAACTAGTCCCGGCTACGTTCTCATTCCCTGAAGAGAATAATGAAAGCAAAATGGTGGGCTCAACTAGCCTAGTAAGAAATATTATGACTAAGATAATGCAGAAAAAATTATCGTTAGCCTTCAACATTGTTAAAATGATAGAATATAAAAAACAACAAGTTTAACTGCAGCGGAACAAGCAATCCATTAGAAGAGTCAAGTAAAGCATGATACCTACTATCTTCTATGATTTAAAAAGTTTATCATCAATTTTATCGCTGAGACTCAGCTCAATAAATAATTCACATTACTGAATTATCCATGCACTACGGGCCAAGGATATTCATTAGTATCACATCCACGAATTATCCATACACTACGGGCCAAGGATATTTGTGTTATCACCAATGGTCATGATCATGCCAGCAACTGTCCATCAATGCACTTCGGGCCAATGAGAACTTTTATCACATCATTTGTAATATTATAGGTCATAATTATACCGAATAATCTATGGTCATAATCATACCAATCAACAGTCCATCTATGCACTGCAGGTTAAAGATGACTTTCATCACGATATAAACATGAGGATGATGACAATGATATAAGAATTCAATTAAATGAGAGTAAGGATAAATTTTAAAGATTTATAATTTAATTTATCCAGAATTCAATAAATGTCCAAATTGTCAACATGATACTGCTTTGTGAAGTAAAATTCAAGAATAATATTGTATCAAAAATTATTTGGACAGAAAAGAAATTAATTTTTGTCATGAATAGTACCCGGGTGAATAATATCCGAGTGAATAGTATCTCGTGAATAGTACTTCGTGAATAGTACTTCGTGAATAGTACTCCGGCATAAAAAATTAAACTTTAACATGAATGTTCAGAAAAATATCCTTGTTAAACGATACTAGATGAAGCACAAATTTCAAGGATATTTTACTAATTTCAAAGAGTATAGAAGCACTACTTAACAAAATTAGTGTAGAATTTAGAATCTGAAACGAAATAATATTACTTACATACTACAGAGTATGGAAGAAAATATTATTTCATACGAATATTGAACAAAAATAATATCCCTTACAACTGTTGAACAAAAATAATATTCCTACGAATATTGAACGAAGATAATATTTCTTACGAATATTGAACGAAAATAATATTCCTTACGAATATTGAACGAAAATAAAATTCCTTACGAATACGAAAAATAATATCGTAAGCGAATATGAAATAAATAATACCCCTTACCTTAAAAGGAGAGTACTTTAGACTGGTAGGGCGGATATATTCTTGAAGAAAACTTGCACTATTTTCTACACTCAAAACTTTCTTAAACTCTAAAGAAATACGCTCAATATTATAGAAGAAGAATACTCTGACTCTAGTGTGATTTTCAATTCTAAACTAAGCATCTTATTTATAGGAGAATGAAAGGGTAGTATTTAGAAACGGACGCACAGTGGGAAAATCACGGACACCGAAAATTCTGCATAAAATTTTCTAATTTTTACTATGCAAATACTATGAATAATAAAATATAATATATTCTATTTTACATAAAAAACAAAACTTATATATATATATATATATATATATATATATATATATATATATATATATATATATATATAATGGTCGCACCCACCCGTGAGCCAAATTCCCCCCCCCCCCGTGACCCCATTTTATATATTGTGACAATAATTGAATCAATAATGTGAGATACTATGTAGCAATTACTGTGGCAATAATTGAATTTAACTAAGTGACTTCTCACGTAAGCATCAATAATCAATGATACTGTACAATACCGTGTGCTACTATGCAACCACACGTATTACTGTACTTTTATCACTGTGTATTTCAACAGTTAACAATAAAACTTTTCCTATTATTTTTATAAAAAGTTTTTTCTATCGTTTTCTAACTCCGACAATAATTCCGTTGTGGGGTCCACCAATGATTGTGTCGTCGTACGAATATTCCCTGATAAAATTAATATTTTCCGACCAATCGAATATTTTATAACAACTTACTCGTAAGACCCCGAATTTTATGAAATGAAAATATTCAATTTTCTTATGATTATTATTCTATTTAATAGTTCAATTGATAAAGGGTTAAAGTTAAAGGAGATATGTGAAAATTTTACAAAGTAAGCAAGTTGATATAAAATATTCATTGTGTCGGGGAATATTCGATTGGTCGGGGAATATTCGTTTTAAGAGAGAATATTCGTACGACGACACAATCATTGGTGGGCCCCATAACGGAAGTATTGTCGTAGATAGAAAACGACAAAAATATCTTTTTATAAAAATAACAGCGAAAGTTTTACCGTTAAACTGTTGAGATACCCAGTGGTAAAAATACAGTAATACGTGTGGTTGTATAGTAGCACACGGTATTGATTATTATGCTTACGTAAGAAGCCACTCAGTTTACTAAATTATTGCTACAGTAATTGTTGCATACTATCTTACGTTATTTGATTCAATTATTGTCACAGTATCATCTGCATAATTTTTTATATTATTAAATCAATAATTGAGACAACAAAGTTATTTATATTATTATTTGTAATATTGACGATGTAAGACCCCAGCTTATTAATGAATAAAATCTAATTTTCTCTAAATATTATTATGAATAATAAGTGGTTAATTTGATATAATACTTTGGTTATGGGTGAAATGTGCAAATTTTGCAAAATAAGCAAGTGGTTATAAAATATTTATTTTGTCGGGGAATATTTGTTTGGTCGTGAAATATTCTTGCTGTCGGGGAATATTCGTACGACGGCGCAGCCTTGTGTGGGCCCCATAACGGAAAGCGATTGGATGAAGAAAACGACAAGTATAAGTTATTTATAAATAACGGCGTAGTTGTTACAGTTAATACTGTTGGAATACCCGGTGGTTAAAATATAGTAGCACACGGTATTGCACCAATTATTGATTCTTACATAAGAAGGCACTATTCAATAATTGTTAAAGTAGTTATTGTTCAATATTTTATTTTATTGATTCAATAATTGCTGCGTTGATATTTTATATTATTGTTATTTCAATAATTGTTGCTGCACAGTATTTTCCTTTATCAGATCAATAATTCATATTATTTGAATAATATTATTAGATAACATTATTGACAAAGTCTAGAAAGTTCTGTCTAAGGAGAGGTTTGGTCATCTAATTGCGCGCCAGTAAGGAGAAATCCTTATTGGAAAGCCCCCTCTTTCCTGGGAACGGCCTGGTTGTCATAAATGTGACTCTGTAATATTATTTGTGAATAATTAATTATTGATTCATATGATAAAGAAATATTTATTTTATGTGGATATAAATGAGGGATATATTTTTGTGGTTAAAAATGAAGGAGTTAATGTTGAGGTTTTTATCAGTATTTTTGTCGGAATGGAGGTATTAAAAATCAGGGTTTTTGAGATATTTTGCGGGTGTTATAATTTTTAATCCGACCGTTGGATCGTGGTAATTTTTGGATATGTTATATATATATATATATATAAGTTGATTATATGTCCACAAATTTTGAACCGTTAAAAATGAACGTATGATTTATTATGAATTTTACAAGATGACTGGTTCAGAAATTGTTAAATTTTTGGAGTTAATCATTTTGGTAGAAAATTCTAGAATTGGTGGGCCCCACTCTTGGTTGGTGAAGAAATGTGCTGAGATTTTTATTCAAATATGGTGGGTAGGAATAGTAGCAGGTAAAGCCATCAGGTTGCAGGTTAAGTCTGCTTCGGCGTGCTAACATTTTCCTATAAATAGAGGGCTAAGTTAGAATTGAAAATCACAGCAGAAACAAGTTTTTTTCTCTTTTTCTCTCTAGATTATTGAGTGTATTTTGTGAGTATTTAGATACTTTGAGAGTTTCTATTCATCAGAGCAAGTTTCTTTCAGCCTTATACCGGTATTCCGACCAGAAGTACTGATATTTTGAGGTAAGGGTTATTATTTTCTTCTTAAATGATATTATTTTCTTCAATATCATTATGCTAAAATATTAACATGAGTTTTTATCAAATTTAGAACTTTTTGTGTCGAGATTACTATTCACGTATACGGCACTATTCACGTATACGGTACTATTCACGAATACGACACTATTCACCGAAAAATAAAATTTTCTTCTTTTTGTCCAAGATGTCTATTATGGTTACTATCTTTGATTGTATCCATGTTTTGATCGTTATTTTTAAATTCTGCTTCACAATTAATTATTATGAAGTATTATTGATCTTGGATAAACTATTATACGAATCCCTAATATTTGTCCTTCTGTCTCACTAGATTCGTTTCCTTTAAAATATTTTTCATCATCATCAGTCCTAAATGATGATATTGATGAATATCTTTGGCCTGTAGTGCAAAGATGAATGATTAACTGATGAATATTTTTGGCCCGTAGTGCAAAGATAAATAAGTGTTGAGATGAACATGACTGACTGGTGATACAAATGAATATCTTTGGCCTGTAGTGCAAAGATGAATATTTGATTAAAGATGGTTATTGATTGTTGTTACAGGGATAAAATATTGATGATGGACTTTTAAATCTTAGAAGATAGTAGAATTCATTCTCTACTTGACTCTTCTAATGGTTTGCTGTTTCCGCTGCAGTTGTTGATCTAAAACTTGTTGTCGATTATATTCTATCAGATTTTTCCCTGTTGAATACTAATGATAATTTGTTGTATATTATCTTAGTCATAATATTCTTTACTGGGCTAGTTGAGCTCACCCTTTTCCTTTTTGTTCCATTTTTCTTCTCAAGAGGTGAGAACATAGCAGGATCTAGTCGGAGTATGGAGTGATGGTTTTAGAAAGATGTTTTAGCAGTCCTCACTATTTCTGTAAAATAGTGTTTGAATAATTGTATTGAGGACTTATTTGAGTGTGGATATTGTCTAGAAGACAATATTTGTATTTAAACTCACAGTATGTGTTGTCGTATTTTGCACGACAATTGTATTATTGAAGTTGTAGTTTGCTTTCTGTACCATGTATTTGGCGACTCAGAATGGGTGTTGTATACCTATTTTGGGGGCGTCACAGTTGGTATCAGAGCTTAGGGATATGATCCCTGGCTGAGATGTGAGACAAGAACTAGGAGGGGAGAGACGGGGAATTCCTTTGCTAGTATGACCTGACTAAGTTTATTTGGTGTTTGTTTGGTCGATCAGAGTATAGGGATAATATATGACATGACTATTAACCCTTGTTTTATGGTAGTATTTAAGAATGGCAGCTGAGAACGTTAATAATAGAGTAAATCAGACCGTGGAGACACCTTTGATCACCACCCAGGGGAACGTGCAACATGAAGGCAATATTCCTCCTGTAAACAATGTTACCGAGCAAACGATGAATGATGGAATGTTTAGGAGCTTTTTGCAGTTCATGCAAAATCAGACGAGGGAAACTCGTGTGCAGAATACAGGTGGAAATGATAACAACGCGCGATTTGTCACAGCCAAGCAGTTCAAAGAATTAGGACCACCAGAATTTAAGGGAAAGCCAGATCCGATCATGGCGGAAACGTGGGTCAAGCAAATTACTAAGATATTCGATGTCTTGGGATGCACGGAGGAACAAAAGGTTCCATTCGCCACCTTTATGTTCCGTGGTGAGGCAGACTACTGGTGGGAGTCTGTGAAGCGTACCCAGCCTGACGCACTCAACATGTCCTGGGAAACATTTCAAAAACTGTTCAATGACAAGTACTTTCCTGAAAGTATTCGTCATATGAAGGAGGTGGAATTTATCAGACTGGAACAAAACAACATGACGGTGTCCCAGTACGAGGCGAAGTTTGCAGAGTTATCCAGGTTTGTACCTCATTTGGTCGAAAATGAGGAACGAATGACAAGGATGTTTCTGAGAGGTCTAAAACCCGAGATTCGACAATATATTATCTTTCATAAATTTTCTTTATATTCAGATGTTGTAAACAGGACTCAATTATTAGAGCGAGATAATGAGTATGTGCAACCGAGGGACCACAACCAGGGTCATACCGGTGGCGACAATCATCGAAGCAATGAAAACCAGCAGGGGGAAAACATTCGGACAAAAGCGGCAACCACTCTGGTGGTAATCGTGGTCGTGATAATAAAAAGAACGAGTCGGGAAGAGATCTCAAGAAGAGAAGGTACAACAATGATAACGTGAAGACGTCAGCACAAACATTAACTGTTTCTAGGGGAGGAGAACGGCCACCGGTCGTATGTTACAAATGTGGAAAAGAGGGACATATCAGCCCAAACTGTCCACAACAATCCAAGGTATGTTATAACTGTGGAAAGGAGGGTCATATAGCTAGAGAGTGTTTTGTAGCAAAACCAAGTTCAGCAGGGATGGTGACTCCAAAAGTTGTCCCGGATAAGTCGAAATCAGCGGTTCTTGGAAGGGCGTTTGTCGTGACTGGCCAAAATGCGAGGAATCCAAACGAGGTGATCACGGGTAAGCTAATCATAAACTCTTGCGAAGTTTATACCTTATTAGATACCGGTTCTACCCATTCTTTTATCTCTCCTGCTTGTGCTCAACGTTTAAACTTGACTCCGGAGAAATTGGACTTTGACTTATCTGTTGAAACTCCGTTGGGTGAAACCTTCGTTACATCTACAGTTTATAAATCTTGCATGATCCAAGTTGGCACTATCACATTACCTGTTGATCTTATCTCTTTAAAGATACTTGCTTTTGATGTGATTTTAGGAATTGATTGGTTAACCACTCATCATGCTAAAATTGATTGTTTTCGTAAGGTTGTTAGTTTTCATATTCTTAACCAACCTGTCATACGAATTCAAACTACTAAACCACTAAAATCAGTCACTGTCATATCAAGCAACAAAGCTATTCGTTTATTGAAAAATGGATGTCAAGCTTTCTTAGCCCATGTTATGGATTTGAACAAAGACAAGTCAGATTTGAATAATATTTCTATTGTTAGAGAATTTCCCGATGTATTTTCTGAAGAACTTATTGGTCTACGCCCAGAACGTGAAGTTGAATTCTTTATTGACCTTGAACCCGGTACAAAGCCCATTTCTATAACCCCATATCGAATGGCTCCTATTGAACTTCAAGAGTTAAAAGTCCAACTACAGGAGTTGTTGGACATCGGTTTTATTCGTCCTAGTACATCTCCTTGGGGTGCTCCTGTGTTATTCGTAAAGAAGAAAGACGGGAGTATGCGACTTTGTATTGGCTATCGAGAATTGAACTATGTCACCATCAAGAATAGGTATCCGCTACCTCGCATTGATGACCTGTTCGACCAGTTACAAGGAGCACAATTCTTTTCAAAGATCGATCTTCGTTCTGGATATCATCAGCAGAAGATTAAAACTGAGGATATTCCAAAGACAGTCTTCAGAACTCGGTACGGGCATTATGAATTCTTAGTCATGTCTTTTGGATTGACTAATGCTCCTGCTGCCTTCATGGATATGATGAACCGTGTATTCAAAGAATATTTGGATCAGTTCGTTGTTGTCTTTATTGATGACATCCTTATCTATTTCAAAAGCCGTGAAGATCATGAGCGCCATTTGAAGCTGATATTGCAAAGGCTTCGTGAAAACAAGCTATATGCCAAACTGAAGAAATGCGAGTTTTGGCTTGAGGAAGTAGCATTCCTTGGGCACGTGGTGTCAAAACATGGAGTATCTGTCGACCTGGCGAAGATTGAAGCCATACAAAGTTGGGAGCAACTGAAGTCGGTAACCGAAGTACGTAACTTTCTGGGCTTAGCTGGTTATTATCAGAGATTTGTGGAAGGATTTTCTCGAATCGCTACTCCGTTAACTCAGCTGACTCGAAAAGATACAAAATTCGTATGGAGTGTGGAATGCGAGAAGAGTTTCTAAGAACTCAAGAGGAGACTCATTTCGGCACCTGTTCTGACAATACCATCTGGTTCGGATGGATTTGTTATCTACAGCGATGCTTCAGGCAAAGGGTTAGGATGTGTTCTCATGCAACATGGGAAAGTCATAGCCTATGCCTCGCGACAACTCAAAGAATATGAGAGGAATTATCCTACTCATGATTTGGAGTTGGCAGCAGTCGTTTTCGCGTTGAAGATCTGGAGATACTACCTGTATGGGGAGAAAGTGGAGATCTATACAGATTATAAAAGTCTCAAATATTTCTTCACCCAAAAGGAACTCAACATGCGGCAGCGATGTTGGCTCGAGCTGTTGAAAGATTACGATCATACCATCCAATATCATCCTGGAAAAGCAAACGTAGTAGCTGACGCATTGAGTAGAAGATCATATGCGGGTACGAGTGCAATGTTGTTAACACAAAGGCCCATTTTGTATAACTTACAAAGGATGGAGATAGAGATGAAGGCTCCAAGTACCCACATGATTATATCAAATATACGAGTAGAACCGACTTTAATCGATAAAGTTAAAGCTGCTCAAGCTATGGACATAGAGCTGATGCGTATGAAGAAGAAAGTGCAAGAAGGTGCTATTCCAGAAGCAAGAATCGATGAAGAAGGAATACTTCGAGTCAACTCCAGACTTTGTGTTCCTAACGATTTTGAATTGAAGAATAGAATAATGATGGAGACACACAACACACCGTTTGTAATCCATCCTGGGAGTACCAAAATGTATCATGATCTTCGACATATATTTTGGTGGAGCAATATGAAAAGAGAGATCACGGAGTTTATCTCGAGGTGTTTAACTTGTCAACATGTAAAAGCGGAGCATCAAGTACCAAAGGGTCCATTGCAACCACTTGAGATCCCGAAATGGAAGTGGGAACACATTACCATGGATTTCGTTACAGGTCTTCCCAAGGTTTCTCAAGGCATATATGCGATTTGGGTTATTGTTGATAGATTAACCAAGTCTGCTCATTTCTTACCGATACGTGAGACTTATTCCCTTGAACGTCTTGCTAGTATGTATGTGAACGAGATTGTGAGATTGCATGGCATGCCAGTATCCATAGCTTCGGATCGTGACCCAAGATTTACTTCACGATTTTGGGTTAGCTTGCAGAAAGCTATGGGCACGAATTTACGATTCAGTTCGGCATACCATCCTCAAACGGACGGACAATCAGAGAAGACTATTCAAACTCTTGAAGATCTATTAAGACTCTGTGTCCTAGATCTCAAAGGGAGTTGGGATAAGTACCTATCATTGGTAGAATTCTCCTACAACAACAGTTATCAGGCGAGCATAGGTGTGGCTCCATTCGAGGCGTTGTATGGAAGAAAATGTCGTTCTCTAGTATGCTGGGACGAGGTGGGTGAAGCAACATTGTTGAGACCAGAGTTGGTACGCATGACTACAGAGAAGATCCGAACGATTCGACAACGTATACAAACGGCACAGGATCGACAAAAGAGTTATGCGGATCTTCATCGGAAGGACGTGGAATTTAATATTGGGGATCATGTATTGTTACGTGTTGCACCATGGAAGGGAGTTACAAGATTTAGGAAGAGAGAAAAGCTCAATCCAAGATTTGTTGGTCCATTTGAGATTTTGAGCGAATAGGAAATGTGGCATATAGACTCGCATTACCTCCAAGCATGTCTCGTGTTTATAATGTTTTTCACATATCTATGCTTCGTAAATATGTTAAAGACCCGAGCCACATTATTGAGTTAGAACCAGATGAGATAGCTGAAGATTTAACGTACGAGGAGGTACCTATTAAGATATTGGATAGGAAAGAGCATGTCCTACGCACAAAGGTTATACTACAAGTTAAGGTTTTGTGGAGAAACCATGCTATTGAAGAAATGACCTGGGAGTTAAAATCAGAAATGAAAGCGAGGTATCCTCACCTTTTCGAAATATCAGGTACGTACGTCAATTTCGAGGACAAAATTTCATAAAGAGGGGAGGTTGTAAGACCCCAGCTTATTGATGAATAAAATCTAATTTTCTCTAAATATTATTATGAATAATAAGGGGTTAATTTGATATAATACTTTGGTTATGGGTGAAATGTGCAAATTTTATAAAATAAGCAAGTGGTTATAAAATATTTATTTTGTCGGGGAATATTCGTTTGGTCGTGAAATATTCTTGCTGTCGGGGAATATTCGTACGACGGCGCAGCCTTGTGTGGGCCCCATAACGGAAAGCGATTGGATGAAGAAAACGACAAGTATAAGTTGTTTATAAATAACAGCGTAGTTGTTACCGTTAATACTGTTGGAATACCCGGTGGTTAAAATACAGTAGCACACGGTATTGCACCAATTATTGATTCTTACGTAAGAAAGTACTACTTAATAATTGTTACAGTAGTTATTGTTCAATATTTTATTTTATTGATTCAATAATTGCAGCGTTGATATTTTATATTATTGTTATTTCAATAATTATTGCTGCACAGTATTTTCCTTTATCAGATCAATAATTCATATTATTTGAATAATATTATTAGATAACATTATTGGCAATGTCTAGAAAGTTCTATCTAAGGAGAGGTTTGGTCATCTAATTGCGCGCTAGTAAGGAGAAATCTTTATTGGAAAGCCCCCTCTTTTCTGGGAACGGCCTGGTTGTCATAAATGTGATTCTGTAATATTATTTGTGAATAATTAATTATTGATTCATATGATAAGGAAATATTTATTTTATTTGGATATAAATGAGGGATATATTTTTGTGGTTAAAAATGAAGGAGTTAATGTTGAGGTTTTTATTAGTATTTTTGTCGAAATGGAGGTATTAAAAATCAGAATTTTTGAGATATTTTACGGGGGTTATAATTTTTAATCCGACCGTTGGATCGTGGTAATTTTTGGATATGTTATACATATATAAGTTGATTATATGTCCACAAATTTTGAACCGTTAAAAATGAACGTATGATTTATTATGAATTTTACGAGATGACTGGTTCAGAAATTGTTGAATTTTCGGAGTTAATCATTTTGGTGGAAAATTCTAGAATTGGTGGGCCCCACTCTTGGTTGGTGAAGAAATGTGCTGAGATTTTTATTCAAATATGGTGGGTGGGAATAGTAGTAGGTAAAGCCATCAGGTTGCAGGTTAAGTCTGCTTCGGCGTGCTAACATTTTCCTATAAATAGTGGGCTAAGTTAGAATTGAAAATCACACCAGAAACAAGTTTTTTCTCTTTTTCTCTCTAGATTATTGAGTGTATTTTGTGAGTATTTAGATACTTTGAGAGTTTCTATTCATCAGAGCAAGTTTCTTTCAGCCTTATACTGGTATTCCGACCAGAAGTACTGATATTTTGAGGTAAGGGTTATTATTTTCTTCTTAAATGATATTATTTTCTTCAATATCATTATGCTGAAATATTAACATGAGTTTTATCAAATTTGAAACTTTTTGTGTTGGGGTTACTATTCACGTATACGGTACTATTCACGAATACGACACTATTCACCGAAAAATAAAATTTTCTTCTTTTTGTCCAAGATGTCTATTATGGTTACTATCTTTGATTGTATCCATGTTTTGATCGTTATTTTTAAATTCTGCTTCACAATTGATTATTATGAAGTATTATTGATCTTGGATAAACTGTTATACGAATCCCTAATATTTGTCCTTCTGTCTCACTAGATTCGTTTCCTTTAAAATATTTTTCATCATCCTCAGTCCTAAATGATGATATTGATGAATATCTTTGGCCTGTAGTGCAAAGATGAATGATTAACTGATGAATATCTTTGGCCCGTAGTGCAAAGATGAACAGGTGTTGAGATGAACATGACCGACTGGTGATACAAATGAATATCTTTGGCCTGTAGTGCAAAGATGACTATTTGATTAAAGATGGTTATTGATTGTTGTTATAGGGATAAAATATTGATGATGGACTTTTAAATCTTAGAAGATAGTAGAATTCATTCTCTACTTGACTCTTCTAATGGTTTGCTATTTCCACTGCAGTTGTTGATCTAAAACTTGTTGTCGATTATATTCTATCAGATTTTTCCCTGTTGAATACTAATGATAATTTGTTGTATATTATCTTAGTCATAATATTCTTTACTGGGCTAGTTGAGCTCACCCTTTTCCTTTTTGTTCTATTTTTCTTCTCAGGAGGTGAGAACATAGCAGGATCTAGTCGGGGTATGGAGTGATGGTTTTAGAAAGATGTTTTAGCAGTCCTCACTATTTCTGTAAAATAGTGTTTGAATAATTGTATTGATGACTTATTTGAGTGTGGATATTGTCTAGAAGACAATATTTGTATTTAAACTCACAGTATGTGTTGTCGTATTTTGCACGACAATTGTATTATTGAAGTTGTAGCTTGCTTTCTGTACCACGTATTTGGCGACTCAGAATGGGTGTTGTATATCTATTTTGGGGGCGTCACAGACGATGTCTAGAAAGTTCTGTCGAGGAGAGGTTTGGTCACCTAATTGCGTGCCAATAGGGAAAAATCATTATTGGAAAGCCCCCACTTTCCTGATAATGATCTGGTTGTTAAATATTGTGAGTTATAATATTAATGATGAATAATTGTTGAAGTGTTAAGAATGTGTTTATTGAAGATAAGTGAATTACAAAAGTTAGAGGGGAATAATGCAAACTTGGAAAACTTTAAGGGTACTAAAGTGTAATAAGTTAAATCAATCTGGACCATTGGTGGTGGTTTTACTAGTAAATCAATCTGGACCGTCGATGGTGGTTTTAATAGTAAATCAATCTGGACCGTCAGTGGTGGTTTTAATAGTAAATTAATCTGGACCGTCGGTGGTGGTTTTAAAAGTAAATCAATCTGGACCGTCGATGGTGGTTTTAAAAGTAAATCAATCTGGACTGTCGGTTGTGGATTTAATAGTAATCAATCTGGACCGTCCGTTCTAATAATAAATCAATCTCGACTGTTCGTGAATTAGTTACTATTTAGTCATTTTTCCTATAAACAGAAGCTTAATTCTTCTTTTATTCTCACCAATTCAGATAGAGAAACTATAGAGAGCAAGAAGAAGAGTATTCTGCTACTTCACTATTGTAGTATCCAGTCTTTTACTAAGGTAAGGGATATTATTTGTTATATTAGTAAGGGGTATTATTTCTTTCGTATTCATAAGGAAAACTATTTTTTTCGTATTCAACCTTTAATATGTCGGAATAACCTGTCTACGCTGATTATGTACCGTATGACAGGTAAAAATCTATTTGCAGTTTCGTATATTATTTCTTTTCATATTCTTAAATCTAAACTTACTATGGTAAGTATTGTTTCTATAATCCTTAAAATTAGTGGAATATCCTTGAGTTTTGCGCTTCATCCAGTATCGTTTCGTTGGAATATTGATCTAAACTTTCTTATTAAATATCAATATTTTCACCAGGGTACTATTCACGGGTTACTATTCACCCGATTACTATTCACTAAAATATTATTCACTCGGATATTCGGGACACTTTTCATGCCGGGGTACTATTTACGAGTTACTATTCACTCAATTACTATTCACTCGGGTATTCGGGGCACTTTTCATGCTGGGATACCATTCACGAGTTACTATTTACCCGTTTACTATTCACTCAAATATTATTCATTCGGGACACTTTTCATGTCGGGGTACTATTCACGGGGTACTATTCTCGAAGTACTATTCACCGAAAAATTTATTTCTTTTCTGTCCAAATTATTTTTGATACATGGATATTATTCTTGAATTTTACTCCACAAAGCACTATCATGTTGACAATTTAGACATTATTGAATTCTGAATAAATTAAATTATAAATCTTTGAAAGCTATCATTTGCTTTCATTTAATTGAATTCTTATATCATTGTCATCATCCTCATGCTTATATTGTGATAAAAGTCATCTTTGACTTACGTGCATAGATGGGCTGTTGATTAGTATAATTATGACCAGGGATTATTCGATATAATCATGACCCGTAATGTTACAAATGATGTGGTAAATGTCCTCATTGACCTGTAGTGCATTGAGGGACAGTGGTTGGTATGATTATGACCAGGGATTATTTGGTATAATCATGAGCATTGATGATTACATGAATATCATTAGCCTGTAGTGCAGGGATGATTCGATGATGTGGTTTATTTATTAAGTTGAGTCTCAGCGATAAAGTTGATGAAAACCTTTTTAAATTATAGAAGATAGTAGATATCATGCTTTACTTTACTCTTCTAATGGATTGCTTGTTCTGCTGCAGTTAAACTTGTTTTCTATTATATTCTATCAGTTTAACATTGTTGAAGGCTAACGATAACTTATTCTGCATTATTTTAGTCATAATATTTCTTACTGGGCTAGTTGAGCTCACCCTTTTGCTTTCATTATTCTCTTCAGGAAATGGAAACATATCCGGGACTAGTCGGGGAACGGAGTGATGGTCCGTGATGGCTGTTTTAGTAATTCTCACTATTTAGTGTGATAATAAATGTAATGAGGATTGAATTTGAGTTTGGATATTGTCTATGAGTTCGTGTAAAAACTCTCAACTCTTGTTGTATAATTAAGTTTATATTTGTATTCTGTACCAAGTATTTGGCGACCCAAGATGGGTGATGTATACCTATTTTGGGGGTGTCACATTGCTTACTTTGCAAAATTTAAAAATATTACCCACAACTATAACATTATATCAAATACACACCATAATATTCAAAATGATATTTAGAGAAAATTATTCTTTATTCATAAAAGTTGGGGTCTTACACTATTTCTGTCGCTTTCTAGCTATATCCGACAATTATTCCGTTATGTTGTCCACCAATGATTGTGCCGTCGTACGAATATTCTTCGACAAAAAGAATATTTTTCGACAAAAAGAATATTCCCCGACCAAATGAATATTTTATGATAACTTGCTTACTTTGCAAAATTTGCACATATCACCCATAACTATAACATTATTGTAGGGTTTCGGCATAGAAACGCACAGCGGAATATAAAAATTTATAAAGCAATTCTCGAAACCCAACACAGGATCCATCCGAAACAAAAATAATTCAGTGGTTTAGAAGTTATATCGATTATAGAAAACTCTAAAACAGCTTCGAATCTCCAACGCAATCCAAAAGAACTACGCCTCTATGGTATCCACACGAACGCACGCGAACCGTCGCACGATTCTACAATTGAAGGGAGCTGCAGTACTAGCCACCAAAGGAATGGATTTTCGAAATTTCTCTCTAGTCTCTCTCTAAGAGCGGCTAGGGTTTTTATTAGGTTATCATTCGTTACCTAAAAATGGCTGCTATATATCATATATATAGTAGTTAATAGGAATTAATCAAAACCTTAATTTAATTAAAATAAAATTCAAATTTATATATATATATATATATATATATATATATATATATATATATCTTAATTAAGTCTTACTTAATTAATATACCTATATATAAATTATCCTATTAATTTAAATCCGTAATTTAAATTCTATCAATCATATTGATATATTTAAATCTTTACAATTTAAATTAATTCCCTTTTAATTACGTTCTTTGTGTGTGACCCTATAGGTTATTATTACGTTGGCAATAATTTTAAAATCATATTATAAAATTATAAAAGTGAGCGGCATCTAGTAATGCATCACTGCTACCCAAGTAATAATAAGATCGATGATTCGATGCAACCTTTTCGTGACTAATGTTTCAATGTAATTTAATCCTTTTAACCTTGATATCTTAGATTAAACTCGAGTCATTAAATGTGTCATACTCTTCATAATTTAATCTGAGTTTTCTTGATCAATGAGTAGACTATATGAAACAAATCACTATTTAAGCATGACCATGCATTTCATAGTCCTACTCAATCAAGAGGCATATGGATATCACCCCTAATACATAGGATGGTTAAATCCCATCTAGATCACTCATATTCCTCACACGATTCATGATGTACCCAATAATCATCTTTATTGTCCGCCATATTAAAGGTAACTTTCGATGATATCAAAGTACATAAATTTCCGTGTAATAATATAGTGATTTCAGGTCGGAGGACCATTACATCATTGTCACTATGAGAATCGCTAATAACACTTCGCATAATGCTCCACATAGAATTCTCATGGTGGGTCTGTCCAGTACATCATTCTCTAACACGTACCTATGCATTGACTTAATATCTCATATATTTATGACCAATGAGATTTGGTCATCAGTCAATCCACATACTAGTCTCAATGCATCATTGTTGTCCCATCAACAATGATACTCGACTAGGGACATTTAAGAGTAATGATACTAATTGTAATTATATAATCTCATGTTCAAGTGACATACTTGAAACTATATAATTTGTATCACTATTCTAAGGAATTTTATTATGTTAACATTTATATAACGCAGTAAATAAAATCATAATAAAATCATTCATTTATTCAATCAAATATAATATCGAAATGTTAAGCAATTATATCAAATAATTGCCCTCTAGGGCACTAACTCTAACAATATTATCAAATCAACACCTTATTCAAAATAATATTTAGAAAAAATTAACTCTTTATTTATAAAAGTTGGGGTCTTACAACTTTACTATAAGACTTTTGTTCAACGAATGCTTGGAGTACTCTACGTTCAGGATTTACCCATCAAGCTTTCTTGTCTTTACGATTCCTTTGTACACTTTATGAACTGAAGTATGCTTTAGGAGTTGTAGTAAACTTTAAGATAGCTAAAAATGCTATGTGAACCATCTTATGTATTGCATTTATGCGCTTACTCTACGATCCATCTTCATACTATAAACTAGCAGAATAACTTTACAAACGTTGAAATCCAATCAACTATACATCAGATCACCTTTAACAAGACCAACCTAACATTATTTGATTTTTCTAATTTAAGTCCTTGTACATTGAAACGAATCATTAATAAGGACTTTACAAAACTTACTGGTACATGTATACATTAGTCATGTTAATCATCAAATTTAAATGTACAAACTCTAACAAAATGATTTGAAGTGTTTAAAAGAAGAAATAATGAATTTACAAACAAGGGAGAAGTGGTGATACTTGTAATTGGAGCGTTTTTTGTTTTGTAAATGGTTGATACCATGTTTTAGTTTTAGCTGTATTGATGTCTTTAAAAAATTGACTTTTAACTCGTGATATTTTGGATGATTATGTTAATGTAGACTCATGATGTTTGGATAATTGTAGTATGGTTTGGATTTACTTCTTTATGAATGGTTTGGGACATCCTAGTTTCTTTGAATTGTTAATAAGCAAATCAAAGAATTGAATAGTGTGCGATATATCCCTATTTCTTTGCATTGTTATAAGCAAAACATAACATTATTTTTTTATTCTTTGTTAGACACCCGATCACCTTAGACCACTCTCTAAGCTATAATTAGATGATAATATGTGATATAAAATGCAAGAATTTGCGGACACAGCCTTGTTTGCATGATCACAGAGGCTAGGTTCATAACATTGTGCAATTTCATGGATATATTAAAGTTTCCAAGTGTCATTTCCAAGTAAAGAACTCACTAGGAACCCAAGAAGGACTGGCCAAACAAAAAAATTGAAGTCCAGGAGGCTAAAATTTTAACTAGTGCCAAACAAACTCTTAAATTAACCAACCATGTGTACAAAAAACTGAACAAGAACTCAAAAGGTTCTTTTAAGATTGAATTACTAACACCATTGTACAAGATTGCAGACATGAAGTATTAACATCATTGTTCAGGATTACAAACACAAAAAAATCCAATGTGTATCAGTTTTTTTTTGAGATAAATACAAGACACAAAAATACCATAAATAAAAGTCAAATACAGACAAATAATATATATTACTAATGAAATATCTTTTACTCCTTGTTCACACTTTCTTGAGTTCCACTAGTGTTGGGAAAGTTGATTGTCACTCTACTTGATTGTCCCTCACCCTATGGTCTTCCTCCTTCTTTAGTCTTCCTTAAGCTGTTATATAAGGCTTAAGCCATCAACTGATCTTCTGTTTTAATTAAGCCACTATGTTCAACTGCCACTCTCTTAGCACCAGACATCAATTTTGTGGCCTTATCCTTATTATTTGCCTTTTTTTAGGTTCAGTTGTATTTATCTTCCCTTTACCCTGCTCATTCTCATTTGGTGCAACCCTTTGTGGTGGTCGAAAAGGTGCTTAAACTGATGTAGTCTTTGTGACAACTCTAACTAAGTAACATCTCCCAGGTGTAGTCTACATCATATATCATATATCAATCACACAAAATAGTCAAAACTCGGAATATAACTTAAACAACCAAAACTAATAATAATATTATCATTAACCTCTAACTGAAATAACACAATACTTGTAATTGACATCTACTTAATGAAATATAAGTGTTGCCAATTTTTTGGGATATGAAACAACCAAAATCAAGAGGGATCCATTCTCTTCTTCCAGGCCTCTTAGCATTATTGGAAGCATGGATTAATGGCTTTCTTTTAATTTGTTGTTTTTCTCAAACAACTTTATATCTTATATTTGTCTCAGTCTTATTTGTCTATAAAACCAAAAAAACAATATCCACTCTAAAAAAATTAAAACATGAATAACTAAATATGTTGCAATAAAACTGAAAATCATCTTTTGTGACTTGAAAATGTATCAACTCCACTATCTCTCTTATCTGCAATGTCAGTTTTATCTTTTCTAACTTGTTCTTAAAATTGGTAACATGTGTGAAACGATTGTGACCAACTGTCTTGCAAGTACTGCATATCATGATTATGCATTTCCTAGATAATTTGTATGACCTAGTTTTTCTCTTTTTGTTTTGACTTGTTGCACTTGACTCCTCGTGCATCTCCCTCTTTCTCATCTTTTGTGGCCTTCCTCTTAGTGTCTTTAAAGGAGGAGGTAATGGTGGAGTGACAGTAACTCTTGGTCAAAATCTTTCCCCTCTAACCACCCTCACTAAACCATCTGATACATAATATGTAAGATTGTATCTCATGTAGAACATAAATGCACATGCATGTACACATGGAATTCCACTGAGATCCTAAGCCTTGCTAGCACAGGTGCAAATTTTCAAATCTATTGTGTATCCATTAGGTGTAATCCTAGATGTCACCTCAAACTACTGATCACTATTGTATAACACAACATATTAGCATCATTCTTCAATGTTGTTGTCAAAAAAAATTTTGGCCAAGGACAAATGTCCCATTTCTTGTTGATGGCTACATCTCTCTTTTGTTGTAGCCTGGTATTTACTAGTTTTCTGATGTCTTCCAATAAATCAATCAATGGTTTACCTCTTAATTGAATTATGAACCCATTAAAACACTCACATAGGTTATTGTCCACAATGTCACACTTTGTATCAATCTTGAAAAATGCCTTCCGCCATTTTTTAATATTCCTAGCCATCAAGAAATCAAATGCCCCTTCATCTAACTCCTTAATTCTTTCCATCTCATCCTCAAAATCGAAAGTAGTTGTGGATTTCGTAGCCCTCCAAAAAGTTTACTTCAAAGCTATACCTCTGTACATCTTTGTCAGATTAGCTTAAATATGCTTTACACATTTTCTTATTTTTGAGAAAGGAAAAAGATATGCTAATGCACCCTCTAATCCCAACAATATAAACACAAATTATAAGTTAATGAATAACATGTATTAGTCACTATAAGTTAATATATAACATGTATAACAAATTATAAGTTAAATTTATATTTACCTTTTGTTGATCACTATTGAAGGTCCACCCTTCACAATCTTCTAACTTCAGGTCATCTTTGAGCAAGCCCAAAAACCACTCCTATGAGTCTTTGCCCTCTAAAATTTTCCAAGAGATTGGAAATATTTTGTTATTTCCATCTCTACCTACAACACTTAAAATTTGCCCACCGCAACACCCTTTTAGAAAGCAACCATCCAGTCCAATGATTTTTCTACAACCAGCTAGCATACTAACTCTAAAAGCCTTAAATCCAATATAAAGTCTTCTGAATTCAGGTGCATCAGAATGAAATAATTAATATAAGTCAGTTTTAATCCGAGGATTTTACCTTCTTAACTCCTCAATATATCTATGCAACTTAGCATAATGTTCTTTCATGTCCACCATCAACTCTTGCAAAGTAAACTGTCTAGCCCTATAACATTTGTCTATTGACACATTAACTAGAAAAGTATTATGTATTCAAATTCTTTCCTAACCACTTAGCATTAACCTGCCTACACACTAACGTTTTTGAGCATTTGTGTTTTTTCCTCATTGTTCTAAGCTGAAAAGTTGGTTGAAACTGAACTTTACTTCCCCATACTTTAACATGACATTTTTTGTTATTCATACACCTCATTTTAACCCTATTTTTTCACATTTCACAAATTTTAAATCAAAACCTTTTTCTATTGACCAATTAATTACGACACTCTTGAATTCTTTCTTGTTTGTAAATAACATTCCTAACTCTAACTTTGTCCCCATGATTTTAGTGTTGGGTTATACACTGGGAAAAGGTTTTGCCTTTATATAAGTGTATCATCCTCAGAGTCAGCTTCCTCAAGGCTGTCATTTTCTATTTGATCAGAGTCATAATTTTCAGCATTATCACTATCTATTTCACTATCACTAATATCATCATCATCATCATTCTCATAACCTTGTTGTTCTAACTCTGTTTGATGTTGCTTAATGTTTTCTTCTGGTTCTTGGTTGCTAGCTGTTTGATGTGACTCAATGTTTGGTTCATCATTAACACGTTTTTCTAGAGTGGCACTTCTTGGTTGTTTTAATTTCTTCTTTTGGTCTTTATATTCTCTACTTTTTTTTCTTGCCTCAATTACTTCTTCATCATCAGTTAAAAACATTTCTTCTTCCTCCTTATCAAGCATATCACTATCACTAGAAGAACTTGAGTCCCCTAAGTTATTTTCTTCCACCACATCACCATCATAATCATTATCCTTACCTAAACTAACCTTCTTAGCCTGTTTATCCCTAGCCTATTTACCCCATTCACAATCATGCTTAAGATAAATCTCAACATATTCATAATCTACAACATCCTCTAACATTTTATTTAGGTCATCATCAATTGCAAGATTTGTGAAATGACTACAAAAAAAAGTTTCAGGCAATCTATAATATAAACTAATGAACCCCAACAGTTGGTGTAGTGGTTCAAATGACGCCACGGGACGAGCCGTAGACTCGGACGTCCTAGGATCGAATACCACCAGCAACAATTTGTCAAGGCCAGAAAATGGTTCATAGGGCCATGGGGACGCGGGCGTAAGCCCGTATGAAAAGGATGACTTGGGTTCGTGAAGATTAGTCTGACTGCGGTTGGGAAACTCCAGTTATCAATTAATAAAGTAAAAAATAATATAAACCAATAACATCGTTGTACCACACATTGTCCTCAACTTCTCAAAATTTAATTCAAAATAAGGTATTTTAAACATATCAATTTTCCTTCCATCATAATGGAAAACAGGATGTAACCCAAATAAACCCCCATGGTAGAGTTCCACTACCAAAGATCTACAATAAAATACCATAAAAATGAATTAATTATTATTATTATTATTATTATAACATGCATAAAGCCTAAAAAAATGCTTGACTATGGAAGCAAAAGACAAAAGCTACGAATACAAACAATATAATATATAATATCTAGGGTGTAGTTCCACTACCAATAATCTACAATAAAATGCTTGACTATGGAAGCAAAAGATAGACAAAAGATATAGGGGAGACAATATCTAGACATCATTAGGACCACAACATAAGACCCAAACAAATAAAACAAAAATAATAACAAATAGACAAATTTACATTAAAGGGGTGACAATAAATAGATGAAGGGGATTAAATGGGCGACAATAGACAAATGAAGGGGAATAAAGGTGCGACATCAATAGACAAGTAAAGGGAAATAAAAAAGAATAATATAGTCACTTACACCATCTCTCCACCATAAATAATATTTTAAATCCATCAATTATCGAATCAAATAACCAATACAAACCCTTAAATTAACGATGTAACCCTAACTTTTCTGTGTACAGGTGAAAGGTTTATAGAAAGAGAAAGAAAAAGTGTAAGACCCCGAATTTTATTAAATAAAAGTATTCAATTTTTCTTATAGTTACTATTCAGTAAATGGTTAAATTGATAAAAGTTAAAGTTATGGGTGAAATGTGCAAATTTTGCAAAATAAATAAGTGGTTATAAAATATTCATTGTTGTCGGGGAATATTCGTTTAGTCGTGGAATATTCTTTCTGTCGGGGAATATTCATACGACGGCGCAGCCATTTATGGGCCCCATAATAGAAAGCGATTGGATGAAGAAAACGACAAAAATAAGTTATTTATAAATAACGGCGTAGTTGTTACCGTTAATACTGTTGGAATACCCGGTGGTTAAAACACAGTAATACGCGTTGTTGCACAGTAGCACACGGTATTGCACCAATTATTGATTTTTACGTAAGAAGGCATTACTCAATAATTGTTACAGTAATTACTGTTCAGTATTTTATTTTATTGATTCAATAATTGCTGCGTTGATATTTTATATTACTGTTGTTTTAATAATTGTCACTACACAATATTTTCTATTATCGGAGCAATAATTCATATTATCTGAATAATATTATTAGATAATATTATTGGTAATGTCTAGAAAGTTCTGAAGTTCTGTCTAAGGAGAGGTTTGGTCATCTAATTGCGCGCCAGTAAGGAAGAGATCCTTATTGGAAAGCCCCCTCTTTCCTGGGAACTGCCTGGCTGTCAGTAATGTGATTCTATAATATTATTTATGAATAATTAATTATTAATTTATATGATGAGGAAAATATTGATTTTATGTGGATATAGATGGAGAAATTTTTTAAATGTGATAATTGTTGAAAATTAATATTTTATCTTTTTCTGATAAAATAATTTATTTAAATATATTATTTTAATAATATATTAATGGTGATATTTTTATAATAAATGTGGGATATATAAATAAATGAGGAGGAAAAGTATTTTTGTTAGATTAAATGTTTAACACATGTTTTGTGTGTTGGTGGAAACAATTCTTGACCGAAAATTTATTATAAACTGTAAAATCGCCCGTTTGTGGATTTCGGTCAATTTCTGTTTAGAATTTGGAAAAACTTTCTTCTGCAAAGTTGTAGAGAATTGAATTTTCTATAAAAAGTCGCGAGATTTGAATTTTTTGATAAAAGGGCTGTTTATTGTGAATTATTAAAGTTTCGGTATATCGGGTGTGAATTGATTTTTGGAGTTTAAATGATTTTTGTTAGAAAAACGTTTTTTGTACTTTGGTGGCCCTCACTTGCACATGTTAATGGCTGAATTCAAGTATCTAGAGGTGGGCTTGAATATTTTCTAATTATATTATTATTATATTCAATTTTCTGCTTTGGTGTTCTAAGTATTTTCCTATAAAAGGGTGCTTAGGTTAGAATTGAAAATCACACCAGAAACTGAAGTTTTCTCTCTATTTCTCTCTCTATATTATCGAGTGTATTCTTCTGAGTATTTTGATATCTTGAGTATTGCTATACGGTGCAAGTTCGTTCAGCGTTATTCCAGTCAGGAGTACTGCTCTTTTGAGGTAAGGGATATTGTCGTTAGTATGTAAGGGTTATTATGTTTTTCAATTTCGAAATTCTTCTGAACCTTCAAAAATTCTAAAAAAATTTAAAATGATATTTTGATGAGTTTTATAGATTGTGTCCAAAAATGACGTTTTTTGGATGTATAGATTAGGAGTTATGGATTTTATGAGAAAAGACTATTTTAAAAGTAACCGCTCATAACTCCTTGTGGTTAACTCCAAAATTGATAAAATTTTTATTGGGAGTACATCTATATAATATCAGTATACTCTGTGAATTTCGGAACTTTTGGATAAAAGTACAATTTATGATAAATGTCTAAATATTCGGAGGTTTTGGCCATATAAAAAATGGTAAATGAATTTTAAAAATTCTGAGAAAAATATATGTTCAATATGGGACTATATTATGCTAAATCCCAGAAAATAAATATTTTTGGAACTGATTTGATATTTTTCATAAAAATAGTCTAGTTATGAGTAAATGAATTAAATATGTTATGTGAAGTAAGAAAATTGGAAAATGTGATTTTATGGCTTGAGAATCATACATGAGTTATATGCAGATTTTTGATGAGGGTTTTGGTTATTGGTGATGAAATCTTATGAGTTTGGCATTTTAGGATGATTAAATGCATTATTTAGTAAAGTGTAAACAATTAAAATAAATTATTTATAAGTTTAAGAAATGTTATTTCAATATCATTATACCGAAATATTAGTATGAATTTTATTGTAAAATTTTTATCTTTTTGTGTCGGGTTTACTATTCACGAGTTACTATTCATGACTTACTATTCACGAGTTACTATTCATGAGTTACTATTCATGAGTTACTATTCAGGAGTTACTATTCACGAGTTACTATTCACGAGTTACTATTTATGAATTACTATTCACGAGTTACTATTCACGAGTTACTATTCATGAGTTATTATTCATGGTTACTATTCACGAGTTACTATTCATGATAAAATTAGTTTCTTTTTCTAACCAAATTATAGTTGATTTATGAATATTACTCTAGAGATTAAAACTATGTATTGATTATATTGATTTTATTATCATATATAACATTTTATAACCCTAATGATGATATTTCTCTTTGACTTGAGTGTAAAGATGGGTAGATTTTTGGTACGATCATGACTATGGGTTCTCTTTGGCCAGTAGTACAAAGTTGAATTGTTGACTGGTATGATCATGACCATTGAATTTATAATTGAATATCTTTAGCTTAAGTGCAAAGGTGAAATGATCAACGTGGTTATAATTATTGGTTATATAAATTTTGAAATGATTATATATTTCTTTGAGCTAATAATATATTTGGCTTGTAGTGCAAATATGAGTTGTTGAGGAATATCTTTGGCCTGTAGTGCAAAGATGAGTTGTTGATGAATATCTTTGGCCCGTAGTGCAAAGATGAAATTATTAGTATGATTATGAACAGGAACTGTGATTTGGTATAACCATGATCTTTGATGTTTCAGGTAAAGACAAGTGATGAAAATTATCTTTGTTCTGGATGAGAAGAGGAATTTAGAACTACAATTATGATTATGAGTTATACATGTGATTGTGGACAGGAATTGTTGATTGATGTTACAGGGATAAAACATTGTTGGTGGACTTTTAACATGGAGAAGATAATAGACTTTATGGTCTATTTGACTCTTCCAATGGATTGCTCGTTCCGCTGTAACTATGGTTGAAAAGTTTTATCATCTACCATATGTTCTAAATCTCTGATTTATTACTGATGAATACTATTGATAATTTATTTATCTTTAGTCATAACATTCTTTACTGAGCTAGTTGTGCTCACCCTTTTGCTTCACAATTCCTTTCAGGTAATAAAAGTGTAGCTGGGTCAAGCGGGGGATAACAGGGGAATAGAACGGTGGTCTATAGATGTTGAGGGTGAGGTGAATTTAACTTGGAAGGGTGTTTTGCCACTATCATACAAGATGTCTAACGACACACAACCTCGTGTCATCATAAGACATGGTTGTGCACATCCACTTGTCGAGTATATCTACGAGCACTACCTATATAATCTTGGTGTTTGTTTGAAGTATAATTCTCAGTTAGAGACAGTGGAGATAATGATATGTCAAGAGAAGACTCACTGATGAGTGAGTTTTATACACATGAATTGGATACATTCGGGCTTAATTTATTGTTGTTCTCAAGTCTTTTAGGGTGTTTTTATGTGTTTGTGTCTATTCATGCATGTTTTATATTGTTTTGTAGGAATTGGGACAAAAGTTACATGGATCGACGTTCGGGGTGGCTAGATGCGCGTTTTCGGCTTGTCATTTACACATCAGTCACTTCAGAGCCAATTTTACTATAGCTCTTGACCTTATTTCGAAAAACTTCAAGAACGAAAGTTGTAGATCTACTTCTCCTCTTTCCGGAATATCTTGAATCATCAAAATCGGAGTTCGTATGAAGAAGTTATAGCCATTTTCCCAGAGGACGTCGGAGCAGAAAATTCCAGAAAAACTTCCAGCGCCGGGGCGCCCATTTCATGCCTATTTCCAGCGCCGGGGCGCTAGGGGGCAGAATCCCAGCGCCGTGACCAGCGCCGGGGCGCTGGGGAAGTCAGTGGAAAGGCTTGGACGCGTTTTGGGACGAATTTTGACATCTTTTTGACTCCAAATTGGATTGGGTTTGTTCGTAACCTAAAAATTAGACTTGTAACCTATAAATACATGATGGGAGGCATAAAATAAAGGGGGATTACATAGAGTAGACTAGATAAAACACTCCATTAGATTAGAATCTAAACCCTAGTTCTTAATTAGCCATTAGAGATTGAAGCAACTTGGAGATCATTGAAGATCAAGAGCAGGAGCAAGAGGGGAGCATCAGATTTACTGACAACAGATTCTATTCTCTTCTCTTATCATACTTTTATCTTTTAATATCTATTCAATTGTGGATTCTTGGTTTCAATTCATTAATTATGAACTAACTCTTTTATTAAGATTTCAATTGAACCTTTTATGTCTATGAATTAGTTATTCGATTTATTCCAATTATTTATGTCAAAGTGAATTGTTTATCTTGTCTTGAGCTTATTGATTAATTATCTGATCAGTAATTACCTTGTTATTCTAGAAGGAATTGGAAGAGGAATTCTAGGGTTAGAACTGGGCATGATAACATGTGACTTAGTTATTTACATGGTGAATAATTAGGTTTGTGAATAGAATGGAAATATCTGTTTACCGCATATAACACATAAGTAATTGGGATTGAAAAGAGTTTAATTCAATTGTTTTGCATATGAATATAGCAAGATTAATCTGGATTAAATAGAAGTCAATTGATCACTTGGAAAAGGACTTTTGGCATTTGAGAATTTCTATTAACAATTCAGTAGGCATAATAATTGGGATAGTTGGATAATTGATTTATAGTTTATAATTGGGGATATTGAAGTCTTAATCTTTATTTATTTGAATTAATTTTAGAGTAATCTAGATTTAATTGATTAATTTAGTTTTCTTAATTAGAAAAATCACAATTTATGGTTGTTTAAATAAAATTGATTTGGTTAAGAGTTAGTACTTGGTAATTTTTATTAAATAATTCCTCGTGGGAACGATACTTTTCTTATCAGTTTATTACTTGTTGACCGTGTATACTTGCACGTATTCATTGATTGCGAAATCGATCAACACTCACCATTGGGAAGAATATGATAGTAAACTTCTCGTTTTTCTTTGGGGTCTATTGGGTCAACCAAAGATAATTCTATGGCCATATGATATCTATCATAACCTAGATGCATGGCCTCCCATGTACGAAGGTTTCCTTGAGCACTTCCCAAAGATTTTAATTTCTAAGACAGTTTTTGACTATACATTTATGTAAGGTGTCATTGTGACGTGCTATCCAAGATTGGGACATGAGTCACAGTTGGTATATATTTGTACCCAAACTCATAACATATGTGTTGTTGTATTTTGCACGACAATTGTTGTAATAAAGTTGTAGTTGTTATCTGTACCATGTATTTGACGACTCAGAATAAGTTGGATGGAATGGACCTGTTTTGCGGGCGTCACAAAAAGGCTAACCATGAAAGCTTGAAAGAGAATTGATTGTCTTTAAGTTTTCTTTTGTCTTTTAATAATCTGAGATAATGATTTTTTTTGGTACAAAACTTATTCCTTGAGTAAATTTAACAGTTAGGCCCGTAGTGCTCAGGTGGTCTCATGACCGAGATTTCAATGTTGAGGTTTTTAGTTCAAATCCTGAGCTTCACCAATTTTTTGCAATTAATTGGAAAACATCCACGCAAGCGGTGTCGCATGTGCCACGTAAGTAGGTCAACGCACATGTGGCACATAAGGGCTCAATATCCAAATTTTTAAGCATAAAGGGGCTCAATTTACGTTGATCAAAAGAAATGGGCTCAATACTCAAAAATACCTAAAATTCAGTCGTCACATTTGCATTTTACTCGTTTAGTAATATATTACCAACTTTAAGATCTTTATGAACTATCTTCAATCTTGAGTATATGTGAACGTAAAAGTAGTCCTTGAGCAATTCCTTCAATGATTTTTAAACGTTTCTCCCGAATTGCACTCTCTTAGTCTCATTTGTCTCAAATAAGTGATAAATATTAATCCACAAACTCTTATAATTTGAGCTTAAATTTAAGTGGGTTATATTAATCATTTGAGATGAATCCAAATATAAATGTATTCTACTCTATCAGTAGTTTTAAATCAAGTATTAGGAAGCTTAAATTCTTGGGATAATGAATAAAAAATTTACTCTCAAATATTACCCATTGAAAAAGATAAATAAATGATTTTGGGAAGTTAAGTCTCACATCGAATGAGAACTAAATATTAAATTAGTATATATATAATTAGATTGCTTTTGGGTTTGTGCTCCAAGGAACACCACACTTTTGTAAAGGGTAGAGGAACTAACCAAGGCATGGTTTGAGTTCACCACACGAGCGCTGCCTCGACCCGACTCGGGCGTGGGTCATGAGTCATTTTATATATCTTTTTGGGCAAAAATTTCTTTAATTGTTATTTTGCTTAGTTCTGTTAATTTTATTTATTATAAACTGTGTCGTTTTGGGAACAAGTTAAACAACCATGCCTTTTCATATGTGTCGAGTCGTTCCAAAGGGTCATGAAAGGTTGCATTAATCACCTATAAATATCTTGCGAAGTCAGTCATTCGATCATCGAAAATTTTCATTAACTCAGTCATATTCAAAGTTCATTTGAGAGAGTTTAGAGCATTCGTTGGTTTGTTATGTGCGCTATTTGTAGTGTTGTTATAGTACACATTGTCATTGTATCCTGAGAGACAAACGCTAAAATCTAAGCACATAAGGAAGGAGTAATTGTTTTAAGGATATAATACCAAGTACTACCACTGACATAACAATTATTTTCTATTTTTCTGTATTTACTTTAATTTATATATGGGCTATATATATATATATATATATACACAGCTGTGTAGTACACAGTCGTGCTATGGCGATGGGTTTTTTGGCCTATACCGACAGTTTAGATCAGAATATCTATGGCTAAGGTTGAACCGTCGCCATAACCCAAAAAAACCGTTGTCATAGGCGACTGTGTACTACACAGCTGTATATATATATTTTTCCCTTTCTATATATATATATATATATATATATATATATATATATATATATATATATAATATCCACAATAGAAATTGTTATTTTCACAGCAAAAGTATCGCTGTAAATCCTATAATGATGATTTTTACCGTCGCTATACATGTACAATATTTTTGTTGTGGAAATAACAAAAATATTGTAGATTAACATTTACCTATATAAATTACTTACTCACCAAAAAGAAAGAAATCCAAACTCTTGTTTGGCGATTAACATCTTCTCGTCCCCATGAATGCAATACCTAAGAAGTCAGACATGATTTGTATGTTGGAGTTTTGCAATCAGGATGAGCTCATTCTTGAACTCAAGTAATCCTTGTCCGGACTTTATTGACAGTCGCTTTACTGCTACTTGGAAATTCTCCTAGATATCAATTATTAAGATATTCAATTAAATATCAAAACTTAGTAGTGCTAAGTGAAGAAAAAGACATTACATTACAATTATACAAACAAATTAAAGAATACTTTTGTACCTTATAAACAGGTCTAAACCAGCCCTCTGCTAGCTTATTTGCTTGGCAAGAAGTTTTCTGTAGAGACAACAATACTAGATGTTGGGTCATGATATTTTTCCTATTGGGCCGAACGGATTGGGCCTACTTATTTAATTAGTCCATTGGGTCTTTATTATTGAGCCTTTAAGTTATTGGGCCTAGTCACCATCTTAGTCATGTTGGGTCCTCACAAGACCGAGTCAAATCAGTGGGTCAACCCACTAGATTTTTTGATATCTCTATCTTTGACTTGTAATGATGAAAGAAAAAAGTTGTTGACCAAAAGTCTGCAGATCATTAATGTGGATGGGATTATAGCCGGCCGGCGGCATGCACAGTGGAGGAAAAAGGTGACAACCTGCATGCAGTCGGCAGAAATCACTGAGGAGTGGGGGGGCTGTGTCAGACGGTAGTGGAAGGCACGGTAAACCGGGTATAAGAGTATAACCTAGCAAGGAAGTCTTCAAGAAAAGGTACGTACACATACAACTGATCTCTCTCTCTCCCTCTCTCTCTCAATACACTAGATATCAAATCCTCCATTGTTAACCTTGTGAACACCGATACTGACTCTCACACCTGAGCTATCCCCCGACGGTCGAAGCCATCAAGCTTGTGGTGTTGATCGTGTTTACTATGCAGGATCAGGACGTCTTACGTGATTGGGACGTGGCGAAGGATCTTGGCGTTAATATTGGCACTAGAAGGAGGGATTTTCTAGCGTCTTGTAATTCTCAATCACAACTTTCTCTCGCTTTACGTTGGATAAAATGGTGAGGAGTAGAGCAGGCACACCTGAAGGACAGCCGAGGGCTGTAAGCTTATCTGTCCAACATCTTTCTGTCAAGGATCGTCCGGGTCCTTCGAAGAGTGTTCATGAGAGTGAGAGCACTGCTTCCAGGTATGTTTCCAGGGGTTATTGAACAGTAATTACTGTAACAATTATTGAGTAGTGCCTTCTTACGTAAGAATCAATAATTTCAAAAATACTGTGCAATACCGTGTGCTACTGTGCAATAACGCGTATTACTGTATTTTAACCACCGGGTATTCTAACAGTGTTAACGGTAACAACTACGCCGTTATTTGTAAAAACTCAAATTTATCATTTTCTTCATCCGACAGTTATTCTGTTATGGGGCCCACAAATGGCTGCGCCATCGTACGAATATTCCCCGATAAAAAGAATATTCCACGACCAAACGAATATTCCCCGACAACAATGAATATTTTATAATTAACCACTTGCGTATTTTGAAAAAAATTTCATATATCGCCCTTAACTTTAAATTTTATCAATTTAACCATTTACTGAATAGTAATTATAAGAAAAAATTGAATACTTTTATTTCATAAAATTCGGGGTCTTACAATCTCCTCTCCTTATGAAATTTCGTCCTCGAAATTTACGTACCTGGTATTTCAAAGAATTGAGAATACCTTCCTTTCATTTCAGATTCCATCTTCCCTGCCATCATAATTTCTCCATTGCTCATCTCCTGTATTTCAAATATCATTCTAGAATACAGCTTCAAAACAAGGGTTAATTTAACAAATTAACATATCAAATAATATCCCGATATTATGACTGACCAACAAATAAGTTTAGGTAGGACACACTAGCGAAGGATTTACTCATCTCTCCCCTCCTAGTTATATTCCCCGATCTCCGCCATAGATCATATCCCTAAGCTTTGATATCACCTGTGACGATCCCAAAATAGGTCCATTCCACCCAACCCATTCTGAGTCGTCAAATACATGGTACAGAAAATAACTACAACTTTATTACAACAATTATCGTGCAAAATACAACAACACATATGCTGTGAGTTTGGATATAAATATATACCAAATGTGACATTTGACACCATCATGTATCAGCACCTCACAAAGGTACCTTACATAAAGGTACAGTCAAAAACTATTTTAGAAACTAGAATCTTTGGGAAGTGCTCAAGGAAACCTTCGTACATGGGACGCCATGCTTCTAGGTTATGATAGATATCATATGGCCACAGAATTATCCTTGGTTGACCCAATAGACCCCAAAAAAAATGAGAAGATTACTATTATATTCTTCCCAATGGTGAGTCTTCTCTTGACTTATCATTATCTCCACTGTCTCTAATTGAGAATTATACTTCAAACAAATATCAAGATTATATAGGTAGTGCTCGTAGATATACTCAGCAAGTGGATGAGCACAACCTTGTCTTATGATGACACGAGGTTGTATGTCATTAGACATCTTGTATGATAGTGACGAAACACCCTTCCAACGTTGGTTTCGCCTCACCCTATTTTCTTCACCAAATATAACTACTAAATGATGACCACCGTTCTATTCCCTTGTTACCCCCACTCGACCCAGCTACACTCTTATTACCTGAAAGGAATTGTGAAACAAAAGGGTGAGCACAACTAGCCCATTAAAGAATATCATGACTAAAGATAAATAAATTATCAATAGTCTTCATCAGTAATAAATCATAGATTTAGGACATATGGTAGATGATAAAAATTTTAACCATAGTTACAGCGGAACGAGCAATCCATTATAAGAGTCAAATAGGCTATAAAGTCTATTATCTTCTCCATGTTAAAAATCCACCAACAATATTTTATCCCTGTAACATCAATCAACAATTCTGGTCCACAATCATATGAATAACTCATAATCATAACTGTAGTTCTAAATTCCTCTTCTCATCTAGGACGAAGATAATTTTCATCACCTATCTTTACCTGAAACATCAAAGATCATAGTTACACCAAATCACATTTCCTGTTCATAATCATACTAATAAAGGCGGCAAAGAGAACCTTTTGCTCCTCGGAGCATCCTAAGACATCAAATATCTTGGTGATCTGCTTCATCCATGTTTTCGCTATAAGTGGTTTTGGCTCTCCCTTAAACTCCGGTGGTCCCAGCTCCTTAAATTGTTTAGCGGTGACCATCTGAGAGTTTTCAGTGTTTCCACCTATATTTTGGACAGGAGCTGCTCTCGCCTGCTGTTGCATGAACTACATAAAGCTTTTGAGCATTCCATCATTCATCATCTGGTCAGTGTTCTTATTTGCATGAGGATTGTCACCTTCCTGATGCACATTATCCTGATTATTGATATGTGGTGAATCAACAGTCGCCTGTGCTCCAGTGGTATTCTCAACATTCTCAGATGCCATTTTCAGATACTGCCACAAAACAAAAGTTAATTGATATGTCATATATTATCATTATATTCTGACCGACCAATTAAATACCATGCAAATAAACTTAGGTAGGTCATACTAGCGAAGGAATTTCCCGTCTCTCCCCTCCTAGTTCTATTCTCACATCTTAGCCAGGGATTATATCCCTAAGCTCTGATACCAATTGTGACACCCCCAAAATTAGGTATACATCACCCATCTTGGGTCGTCAGATACATGGTACAGAATACAAATACAATTGTCGTGTACAATACGACAAAACATAACTGTGAGTTTGAATACAATTATTGTCTACTAGAGACTATATAAACTTAAAAGGAGTCCTCATTACAATTATTATCACACTATTTAACAAATAGTGAGGACTACTAATACTATCATCTGGTCCATCACTCCGTTCCCCGACTCGTCCCAGCTATATTCTCATTTCCTGAAGAGAACAGTGAAAGAAAGGGTGAGCTCAACTAGCCCAGTAAGAAATATTATGACTAAGATAATGCAGAATAAATTATCATTAGCCTTCAACAGTGTTAAACTGATAAAATATAACGAACATCAAGTTTAACTGCAGCGGAACAAGCAATCCATTAAAAGAGTCAAGTAGAGAATAAAATCTACTATCTTCTATGATTTAAAAGGTTTTTCAACACTGTTATCGCTGTGACTCAGCTTAACAAAATAATTCACATCATCGAATCACTCCTGCACTACGGTCAAGGATATTCTTTAGTATCACGACCACAATTATCCATGCACTACGAGCCAAGAATATTTGTGTATTCATTAATGGTCATGATCATGCCAACAACTGTCCATCAATGCACTACGGGCCAATGAGGACTTTTACCACATCATTTGTAATATTACGGTCATGATTATACTGAATAATCCCTGGTCATAATCATACTAAGTCCATCTATGCACTACAAGCCACGGATGACTTTCAACATTTTATAAACATGAGGATGATAAATATGATATAAGAATTCAATAAAACAAGTTCTAGAATTAATTTATCCAAGAATTAACAACGTCCAAATTGTCAATATGATATTGCTTTATGGAGTAAAATTCAAGAATTCGTAGAAAAATATTTTCATAAAAAGATACTAGATGAAGCGCAAACATCAAAGATATTCCACTAATTTCATGGAGTATAGAAGTCAAAACTTTAACCAACTGAGTATAATAAGGAATGGAATAACAAAAGAAATCACCATGCATGCGATAGATCGCACAGACAGGTTATTCCAACAGAATAATAAATAATGGAACCAGGTCCGGCGTAAAACGCACAAACAGGATATTCCAACAGAATAATAATAAAGACGGAACCAGGTCCGGTGTAAAACACACAGACAGGATGTTCCAACAGAATAATAATAAAGACGAAACCAGGTTCGGTGTAAAACACACAGACAGGATGTTCCAACAGAATAATAATAAAGACGGAACCAGGTCCGATGTAAAACACACAGACAGGATGTTCCAACAGAATAATAATAAAGATGGAACCAGGTCTGGTGTAAAACACACAGACAGGATGTTCCAACAGAATAATAGAAGAATGTCACCAAGTATAGGGTAGACCGCGTATACAAGTTATTCCAACAGAATAATAAGAAAGACGGAACCAGGTCCGGTGTAAAACACACAGACATGATATTCCAACAGAATAATAATAAAGACGGAACCAGGTCCGATGTAAAACACACAGACAGGATGTTCCAATAGAATAATAATAAAGACGGAACTAGGTCCGGTGTAAAACACACAGACAGGATGTTCCAACAGAATAATAATAAAGACGGAGCCAGGTCCGATGTAAAACACACAGACAGGATGTTCCAACAGAATAATAATAAAGACAGAACCAGGTCTGGTGTAAAACACACAGACAGGATGTTCCAACAGAATAATAGAAGAATGTCACCAAGTATAGGGTAGACCGCGTATACAAGTTATTCCAACAGAATAATAAGAAATGGAATAACAACAGTTCTCTTCATGAATAAGAAAGAAAAACACCCCTTACCGTTTTAAAGAAGAACTGAAATAAGAAAGTAGTTAAGTAGCAGAATACTTTTCTTCTCTCTCTCTATAGTTTCTCTCTATAGAGTTCAGTGAATTCGTAAGAAATAATGAAGGAATGAGTTGCTATTTATAGAAAAATAGAATGCATAGTAACTAATCCATGAACGGTCCAGATTGATTACTTTAATCTGACGGTCCATATTTAAAGAAAAATCTTTTAAATAAAATATAATCTATTCTATTTATAGAATAACTTTAATAAAGTATTCTGTTTTATATAAAAAGATGTTTCTGTTTTATTACGTTAATAATACGAATAAAACAAAACTTCATTATCGCTAAATAATTCATATTATTAACTGACAATAATTGAATCAAACTGAGTAACTTCTCACATAAGCATTAATAATCAATGCCGTGTGCTACTATGCAACCACACGTATTACTGTATTTTTACTACCGAGTAGTTCAACAGTATCAATGGTAAAACTTTCGCCGTTATTTTTAATAAAATATTTTTATCGTTTTCTCAATCCGACAATAATTCCGTTGTGGGGTCCACCAATGATTGTGCCGTTGTACGAATATTCCCTGTTAAAACGAATATTTTCCGACCAATCGAATATTATATAACAACTTACGTACTTTGCAAAATTTATAAATATTATCCACAACTATAACATTATATCAAATTAGCTCCATAATATTCAAAAATGATATTTATAGAAAATTCATCTTTATTTATAAAAGTTGGGGTCTTACACCAGAAGCCCATCAAGGGCGTTGGTTTCCGTTAGAGAAGGTCGGTCCATTCCGAGGAGGAAAGAATCACCGGAGAAGGAGACATCATCTCAACCAGAAGGAGTGGAGTATCTGGTTAAAGAATTGAAAGAGCTCCGAAAGCAATTAGCTGAGGTTCAACAGGTGAAAGATACTCCGAGAAAGAAGGCGTCCCCATTTTTCTCGAATATTCTTAAGGAGAAGGCAGACACCACCAAAAAGTTACCTCACATGGAGAGTTACGATGGGTCTGGGGACCCTTATGACCATAGTCAGGCTTTTGACCGGCTGATGGATTATTATGACTTTACCGATGCTGCCAATTGCCACACGTTCGTCACAACGTTAAGGAAGGATGCGACATAGTAGATGGGAACTTTACGGGTGTAACGCCCCTAAAATAGGTCCAATCCAACCAACCTATTTTGAGTCGTCAAAAATATGGTACAGAAAATAACTACAACTTTATTATTACAACTGTCGTGCAAAATACAACAACACATATGTTGTGAGTTTTGATACAAATATATACCAACTGTGACTCATGTCCCAACCTTGGATAGTACGTCACAATGGCACCTTACATAAATGTACAGTTAATAACTGTTTTAGAAATTAAAATCTTTGGAAAGTGCTCAAGGAAACCTTCGTACATGGGAGGCCATGCGTCTAGGTTATGATAGATATCATATGCCCACAGAATTATTCTTGGTTGACCCAATAAACCCCAAAGAAAAATGAGAAGATTACTATCATATTCTTTCCAATGGTGAGTCTTCTCTTGACATATCATTATCTCCACCGTCTCAAATTGAGAATTATATTTCAACCAAACTCCAAGATCATATAGGTAGTGTTTGTAGATATACTCAGCAAGTGGATGTGCACAACCTTGTCTTACGATAACACGAAGTCGCATGTCATTAGACATCTTGTATGATAGTGACAAAACACCCTTTCAAACGTTGGGTTCATCTCACTCTATTTGGTTCACCAAATATAACTACTAAATGATGTATAAAATATAACACACTTTTCTATACTGTTTATGGAGAACCTCCACAGCTAGAGTCTACCGTTCTATTTCCCTGTTACCCCCGCTCAACCCAGGTACACTCTTATTATCTGAAAGGAATTGTGAAGCAAAAGGGTGAGCACAACTAGCTCAGTAAAGAATATTATGACTAAAGATAATTAAATTTTCAATAGCCTTCATCAATAATAAATCAGAGATTTAGAACATATGGTAGATGATAAAACTTTTCAACCATAGTTGCAGCGGAATGAGCAATCCATTAGAAGAGTCAAATAGACCATAAAGTCTATTATCTTTTCCATGTTAAAAGTCCACCAACAATGTTTTAACCCTGTAACATTTATCAACAGTTCCTGTCCACAATCATATAAATAACTCATAATCATAATTGTAGTTCTAAATTCCTTTTCGCATTCAGGACGAAGATAATTTTCATCACCTGTCTTTACCTGAAACATCAAAGATCATTGTTATACTAAATCACAGTTCCTGTTCATAATCATACTAATAAATTCATCTCTGCACTACGGGCCAAAGATATTCATCAACAGTTCATCTTTGCACTACAGGCCAAAGATATTCAACAACAGGTCATCTTTGCACTACAGGCCAAAGATATTCATATCTCAAAGAAATACATAATTATTTCAGAATTTATATAAACCATAATTATAACCATGTTGATCAATTCACCTTGTACTTAAGCTAAAAATATTCTATTGTAAATTCAATGGTCATGATCATACTAGTCAACAATTTAACTTTGCACTACTGGCCAAAGAGAACCCATAGTCACGATCATACCAATAATCTATCCATCTTTACACTCAAGTCAAAGAGAAATTTTATCACCAGGATTATAAAAATGTTATATATGATAATAAAAATAATATGATCAACAACTGCATTTAATTTCAAGAATAAGGTTCATAAATCAATGACTTCATAACACCTTAATTCAAATGTTATAAATCACTTAATAATCTCATAATCTAATATTATTAATATTACCATAATATCTTAATCATTTCTTAAACTTATAAATAATTTATTTTAATTATTTATACTTTACTAATTAATGCATTTAATCATTCTAAAATGCCAAACTCATAAGATTTCATCACCAATAACCAAAACTCTCATAAAAAAAATCTGCATATATCTTATATAGGATTTTTAAGCCATAAAATCCTATTTTTTAAATTTTTTACTTCACATAACATATTTAATTCATTTAATCATAACTAGATCATTTTCATGAAAAATACTAAATCAGTTCCAAAAATATTTCTTTTGTAGGATTTAGTATAATATAGTCTCATATTGAACATGTATTTTTCTCAGTATTTTTAAAATTCATTTACTATTTTTCATATGGCCAAAACTGTCGAATATTTAGACATTTATCATAAATTGTACTTTTGTCTAAAAATTCTGAAATTTACACGGTATACTTTTGTTATATACATGTACTCCCAATAAAAATTTAATCAATTTGGGAGTTAACCACAAGGAGTTATAAGCGTTTACTTTTAAAATAGTCTTTTCTCATAAAATCCATAACTCTTAATCTATATATCCAAAAATCGCCATTTTTGGACACAATCAACAAAACTCATCAAATTATCATTTCAAATTTTTCCAGAATTTTTGAATGTTCGCAAAAATTTTGAAACTGAAAAACATAATAACCCTTAAAATCCTTTATTATCCCTTACCTCAAAAGAGCAGTACTGGAATGTCGGATATAACGTTGAACGAACTTGCACCGTATAGCAACACTTAAGATATCTAAATACTCATAAAATACGCTCGATAATATAGAGAGAGAAAACTTCAGTTTCTGGTTTGATTTTTAATTTTAACCTAAGCACCCTATTTTTAGGAAATTGCTTAGAACACCAAAGCAGAAAATTTAATAAAATATTAATATATTTATATTATTTTTTTACGCACACCTTGCCATCTGAATTCAGCCACAAACACATACAAGTGGGTCTCATAAACACACCAAACATGTTTTTCTTTTAAAAAATATTTAAAACTTCAAAAATCAATTATTCCGAAACTTCAATAATTCATAATAAATAACCACTTTATCAGAAAAAATTCAAATCTTATGTCTATTTTATAAAAAATTTAATTCTCTACAATTTTGTAGAAGAAAATTTTTTTAAATTCTAAACAAAAATTGACCGAAATCCACAAACGGACGATTTTACAGGCTATAATCAAATTTCAGTCAAAAATTGTGTCCAACAACACACAAAACATGTGTTAAATATTTAATGCAACAAAAATACTCTTCCTCCTCATTTATTCATATATCACACATTCATTATAAAAATATCACCATTATTATATTATTAAAATATAATAATATATTTAAATGAATTATTTTATCAGAAAAAGATAAAATATTAATTTTTAACAATTGTCACATTAAAAAATTTCTCCATCTATATCCACATAAAATCAATATTTTTCTCATCATATAAATCAATAATTAATTATTCACAAATAATATTACAGAATCACAATACTGGCAACCAGGCCGTTCCCATGAAAGAGGGGGCTTTCCAATAAAGATTTCTCTTTACTGGCACGCAATTAGATGACCAAACCTCTCCTTGACAGAACTTTCTAGACATTGCCAATAATGCTATCTAATAATATTATTCAAATAATATGAATTATTGATTTGATAATGAAAAATACTGTGCCGTGACAATTATTGAAATAACAATAATATAAAATATCAACGTAGCAATTATTGAATTAATAAAATAAAATATTGAACAGTAATTATTGTAACAATTATCGAGTAGTGCCTTCTTACGTAAAAAAAATATCATGCTTCGTGAATAGTACTCGTGAATAGTAACTCATGAATAGTTGTAAGACCCCAACTTATTAATGAATAAAATCAAATTTTCTCTAAATATTATTGTGAATAATAAGGGGTTAATTTGATATAATACTTTGGTTATGGGTGAAATGTGCAAATTTTTACAAAATAAGCAAGTGGTTATAAAATATTCATTTTGTCGGGGAATATTCGTTTGGTCGTGGAATATTCTTGCTGTCGGGGAATATTCGTACGACGGCGCAGCCTTGTGTGGGTCCCATAACGGAAAGCGATTGGATGAAGAAAACGACAAGTATAAGTTATTTATAAATAACGGCGTAGTTGTTACCGTTAATACTGTTGGAATATCCGGTGGTTAAAATACAGTAGCACACGGTATTGCACCAATTATTGATTCTTACGTAAGAAGGCACTACTCAATAATTGTTACAGTAGTTATTATTCAATATTTTATTTTATTGATTCAATAATTGCTGCGTTGATATTTTATATTATTGTTGTTTCAATAATTGTTGCTGCACAGTATTTTCCATTATCAGATCAATAATTCATATTATTTGAATAATATTATTAGATAACATTATTGACAATGTCTAGAAAGTTGTGTCTAAGGAGAGCTTTGGTCATCTAATTGCGCGCCAGTAAAGAGAAATCCTTATTGGAAAGCCCCCTCTTTCCTGGGAACGGCCTGGTTGTCATAAATGTGATTCTGTAATATTATTTGTGAATAATTAATTATTGATTCATATGATAAGGAAATATTTATTTTATGTAGATATAAGTGAAGGATATATTTTTGTGGTTAAAATTGAAGGAGTTAATGTTGAGGTTTTTATCAGTATTTTTGTCGGAATGGAGGTATTAAAAATTAGGGTTTTTGAGATATTTTACGGGGGTTATAATTTTTAATCCGACCGTTGGATCGTGGTAATTTTTGGATATGTTATACATATATAAGTTGAGTATATGTCCACAAATTTTGAACCGTTAAAAATGAACGTATGATTTATTATGAATTTTACGAGATGACTGGTTCAGAAATTGTTGAATTTTCGGAGTTTATCATTTTGATAGAAAATTCTAGAATTGGTGGGCCCCACTTGTGGTTGGTGAAGAAATGTGCTGAATTATATTTCAAATGTGGTGGGTGGAAATAGTAGCAGGTAAAGCCATCAGGTTGCAGGTCAAGCCTACTAAAATTTTCCTATAAATAGAGGGCTAAGTTAGAATTGAAAATCACACCAGAAACAAGTTTTCTCTCTTTCTCTCTCTAGATTATTGAGTGTATTTTGTGAGTATTTAGATACTTTGAGAGTTTCTATTCATCAGAGCAAGTTTCTTTCAGCCTTATACCGGTATTCCGACCAGAAGTACTGATATTTTGAGGTAAGGGATATTATTTTCTTCAATATCATTATGCTGAAATATTGATATGAGTTTTTATCAAATTTGGAACTTTTTGTGTCGGGGTTACTATTCACGTATATGACACTATTCACGTATACGGTACTATTCACGAATACGGCACTATTCACCGAAAAATAAAATTTTTTCCTTTTGTCCAAGATGTCTATTATGGTTACTATCTTTGATTGTATCCATGTTTTGATCTTTATTTTTGAATTCTGCTTCACAATTAATTATTATGAAGTATTATTGATCTTGGATAAACTGTTATACGAATCCCTAATATTTGTCCTTCTGTCTCACTGGATTCGTTCTCTTTAAGATATTTTTCATCATCCTCAGTCCTAAATGATGATATTACTGAATATCTTTGGCCTGTAGTGCAAAGATGTATGATTACTTGATGAATATCTTTAGCCTGTAGTGCAAAGATGAACAGGTGTTGAGATGAACATGACTGACAGGTGATACAAATGAATATCTTTGGCATGTAGTGCAAAGATGAATATTTGGATAAAGATGATTATTAATTGATGTTACAGGGATAAAATATTGATGATGGACTTTTAAATCTTAGAAGATAGTAGAATTCTTTCTCTACTTGACTCTTCTAATGGTTTGCTATTTCCGCTGCAGTTGTTGATCTAAAACTTGTTGTCGATTATATTCTATCAGATTTTTCCCTGTTGAAGGCTAACGATAATTTGTTGTATATTATCTTAGTCATAATATTCTTTACTGGGCTAGTTGAGCTCACCCTTTTCCTTTTTGTTCCATTTTTCTTCTCAGGAGGTGAGAACATAGCAGGATCTAGTCGGGGTATGGAGTGATGGTTCTAGAAAGATGTTTTAGCAGTCCTCACTATTTCTGTAAAATAGTGTTTGAATAATTGTATTGAGGACTTATTTGAGTGTGGATATTGTCTAGAAGACAATATTTGTATTTAAACTCACAGTATGTGTTGTCGTATTTTGCACGACAATTGTATTATTGAAGTTGTAGTTTGTTTTCTGTACCATGTATTTGGCGATTCAGAATGGGTGTTGTGTACCTATTTTGGGGGCGTCACAGTTGGTATCAGAGCTTAGGGATATGATCCCTGGCTGAGATGTGAGACAAGAACTAGGAGGGGAGAGACGGGGAATTCCTTCGCTAGTATGACCTGACAAAGTTTGTTTGGTGTTTATTTGGTCGGTTAGAGTATAGGGATAATATATGACATGACTATTAACCCTTGTGTTATGGCAGTATTTAAGAATGGCAGCTGAGAACGTTAATAATGGAGTAAATTAGACCGTGGAGACACCTTTGATCACTACCCAGGGAAACGTGCAACAGGAAGGCAATATTCTTCCTGTAAATAACGTTACCGAGCAAACGATGAATGATGGAATATTTAGGAGCTTTTTGCAGTTCATGCAAAATCAGACGAGGGAGACTCGTGTACAGAATACGGGTGGAAATGATAACAACGCGCGGTTTGTCACAGCTAAGCAGTTCAAAGAATTGGGACCACCAGAATTTAAGGGAAAGCCGGATCCGATCATAGCGGAAATGTGGGTCAAGCAAATTACCAAGATATTCGATGTCTTAGGATGCACGGAGGAACAGAAGGTTCCATTCGCCACCTTTATGTTCCGCGGTGAGGCAGACTACTGGTGGGAGTCTGTGAAGCGTACCCAGCCTGACGCACTCAACATGTCCTGAGAAACGTTTCAGAAACTGTTTAATGACAAATACTTTCCTGAAAGTATTCGTCATATGAAGGAGGTAGAGTTTATTAGACTGGAATAAAACAACATGACGGTATCCCAATACGAGGCGAAGTTTGCAGAGTTATCCAGGTTTGCACCTCATTTGGTCGAGAATGAGGAACGAATGACAAGGATGTTTCTGAGAGGTTTAAAACCCGAGATTCGACAATATTTTATCTCTCATAAATTTTCTTTATATTCAGATGTTGTTAACAGGGCTCAATTATTAGAGCGAGATAATGAGTATGTTCAACCGAGGGACCACAACCAGGGTCATACCGGTGGCGGCAGTCATCGAAGCAATGAAAACCAGCAGGGAGGAAAATATTCGGACAAAAGCGGTAACCACTCTGGTGGTAATCGTGGTCGTGATAATAGAAGAAGCGAGTCGGGAGGAGATTTCAAGAAGAGAAGGTACAACAATGATAACGTGAAGACGTCAGCACAAACATCAACTGTTTCTAGGGGAGGAGAACGACCACCGGTCGTATGTTACAAATGTGGGAAAGAGGGACATATCAGCCCAAACTGCCCACAACAATCTAAGGTATGTTATAACTGTGGAAAGGAGGGTCATATAGCTCGAGAGTGTTCTGTAGAAAAACCAAGTTCAGCGGGGATGGTGACTCAAAAAGCTGTCCCAGAAAAGTCAAAGTCAACGGTTCCTGGAAGAGCGTTTTTCGTGACTGGTCAGAATGCGAGGAACCCGAACGAAGTTAGCACGGGTTAGTTAATTATAAATTTTTGCGAAGTCTATACCTTATTAGATACCGGTTCTACCCATTCATTTATTTCTCCTGCTTGTGCTCAACGTTTAAACTTGACTCCGGAGAAATTAGACTTTGATTTATCTGTGAAAACTCCGTTAGGAGAAACTTTCGTTACATCCACTGTTTATAAATCTTGTTTGATCCAAGTTGGCACCATCATATTACCTGTTGACCTTATTTCTTTAAAGATACTTGCATTTGACGTGATTTTAGGGATTAATTGGTTAACTACTCATCATGCCAAAATTGATTGCTTTCGTAAGGTTGTTAGTTTTCATATTCCTAAGCAACCTGTTATTCGAATTCAAGCAACCAAACCATTGAAGTCAAACTCTTTCATATCAAGCCGTAAAGTCATTCGTTTATTGAAAAACGGATGTCAAGCTTTCTTAGCCATGTCATGGACTTGAACAAAAATACGTCAGAATTGAATGATATTTCTATTGTTAGTAAAATCCCTGACGTATTTCCTGAAGAATTTCTTGGCCTACGCATGATATTGAATTTTGTATCATCTTTGAATCTGGTACAAAACCCACTTCTAAAATCTCATATCGAATGGATCCTATTGAACTTCGGGAGTTAAAAACCTAACTGTAGAAGTTTGTACCCGAGCCTATATCTGGTGACTTCCTTTGCGAAATGCACTGAAGCCAAACTTTCCGTAGGGGACGCCATATTCGTGCGGTAGTAAACTGATAGGTGTCATTGTGACGTACTATCCAAGATTGGGATATGAGTCACAGTTGAGAGCAACCTAAGTCAGTAATCGAAGTACGTAGCTTTCTGGGCTTAGCTGGTTATTATCGGAGATTTGTGGAAGGATTTTCTCGAATCGCTACTCCGTTAACTCAGCTGACTCGGAAAGATACAAAATTCGTATGGAGTGAGGAATGTGAGAAGAGTTTTCAAGAACTCAAGAGGAGACTCATTTCGGCACCTGTTCTGACAATACCATCTGGTTCGGATGGATTTGTTATCTACAGCGATGCTTCAGGCAAAGGGTTAGGATGTGTTCTCATGCAACATGGGAAAGTCATAGCCTATGCCTCACGACAACTCAAAGAATATGAGAGGAATTATCCTACTCATGATTTGGAGTTGGCAGCAGTCGTTTTTGCGTTGAAGATCTGGAGACACTACCTGTATGGGGAGAAAGTGGAGATCTATACAGATCATAAAAGCCTCAAATATTTCTTCACCCAAAAGGAACTCAACATGCGGCAGCGACGTTGGCTTGAGCTGTTGAAAGATTACGATCATACCATCCAATATCATCCTGGAAAAGCAAACGTAGTAGCTGACGCATTGAGTAGAAGATCATATGCGGGTACGAGTGCAATGTTGTTAACACAAAGACCCATTTTGTATGACTTGAAAAGGATGGAGATAGAGATGAAGGCTCCAAGTACCCACATGATGATATCAAATATACGAGTAGAACCGACTTTAATCGATAAAGTTAAAACTGCTCAAGCTACGGACATAGAGCTGATGCGTATGAAGAAGAAAGTGCAAGAAGGTACTATTCCAGAAGCAAGAATCGATGAAGAAGGAATACTTCGAGTCAACTCCAGACTTTGTGTTCCTAACGATTTTAACTTGAAGCCTAGAATAATGATGGAGGCACACAACACACCGTTTGCAATCCATCCTGGGAGTACCAAAATGTATCACGATCTTCGACATACATTTTGGTGGAGCAATATGAAAAGAGAGATCGCGGAGTTTATCTCGAGGTGTTTAACTTGTCAACGTGTAAAAGCGGAGCATCAAGTACCAAAGGGTCCATTGCAACCACTTGAGATTCCAAAATGGAAGTGGGAACACATTACTATGGATTTTGTTACGGGTCTTTCCAAGGTTTCTTAAGGCATAAATGCGATTTGGGTTATTGTTGATAGATTAACCAAGTCCGCTCATTTCTTGTCGATACGTGAGACTTATTCCCTTGAACGTCTTGCTAGTATGTACGTGAACGAGATTGTGAGATTGCATGGCATGCCAGTATCCATAGTTTCAGATCGTGACCCAAGATTCACTTCACGATTTTGGGTTAACTTGCAGAAAGCTATGGGCACGGATTTACGATTCAGTTCGGCATACCATCCTCAAACGGACGGACAATCAGAGAGGACTATTCAAACTCTTGAAGATCTATTAAGACTTTGTGTCCTAGATTTCAAAGGGAGTTGGGATAAGTACCTACCATTGGTGGAATTCTCCTGCAACAACAGTTATCAGGCGAGCATAGGTGTGGCTCCATTCGAGGCGTTGTATGGAAGGAAATGTCGTTCTCCAATATGCTGGGACGAGGTGGGTGAAGCAACATTGTTGGGACCAGAGTTGGTACGCATTACTACAAAGAAGATCCAAACGATTCGACAACGTATACAAACGGCACAGGATCGACAAAAGAGTTATGCGGATCTTCATCGGAAGGACGTGGAATTTAATATTGGGGATCATGTATTATTACATGTTGCACCATGGAAGGGAGTTACAAGATTTGGAAAGAGAGGAAAGCTCAATCCAAGATTTGTTGGTCCATTTGAGATTCTTGAGCGAATAGGAAATGTGGCATATAGACTCGCATTACCTCCAAGCATGTCTCGTGTTCATAATGTTTTTCACATATCTATGCTTCGTAAATATGTTAAAGACCCGAACCACATTATTGAGTTAGAACCAGACGAGATAGCTGAAGATTTAACGTACGAGGAGGTACCTGTTAAGATCTTGGATAGGAAAGAGCATGTCCTACGCACGAAGGTTATACCACAAGTTAAGGTTTTGTGGAGAAACCATGTTATTGAAGAAATGACCTGGGAGTTGGAATCAGAAATGAAAGCGAGGTATCCTCACCTTTTCGAAATATCAGGTACGTACGTCAATTTCGAGGACGAAATTTCATAAGGAGGGGAGGTTGTAAGACCCCAACTTATTAATGAATAAAATCAAATTTTCTCTAAATATTATTGTGAATAATAAGGGGTTAATTTGATATAATACTTTGGTTATGGGTGAAATGTGCAAATTTTTGCAAAATAAGCAAGTGGTTATAAAATATTCATTTTGTCGGGGAATATTCGTTTGGTCGTGGAATATTCTTGCTGTCGGGGAATATTCGTACGACGGCACAGCCTTGTGTGGGCCCCATAACGGAAAGCGATTGGATGAAGAAAATGACAAGTATAAGTTGTTTATAAATAATGGCGTAGTTGTTACCGTTAATACTGTTGGAATACCCGGTGGTTAAAATACAGTAGCACACGGTATTGCACCAATTATTGATTCTTACGTAAGAAGACACTACTCAATAATTGTTACAGTAGTTATTATTCAATATTTTATTTTATTGATTCAATAATTGCTGCGTTGATATTTTATATTATTGTTGTTTTAATAATTGTTGCTGCACAGTATTTTCCATTATCAGATCAATAATTCATATTATTTGAATAATATTATTAGATAACATTATTGATAATGTCTAGAAAGTTCTGTCTAAGGAGAGGTTTGGTCATCTAATTGCGCGCCAGTAAGGAGAAATCCTTATTGAAAAGCCCCCTCTTTCCTGGGAACGGCCTGGTTGTCATAAATGTGATTCTGTAATATTATTTGTGAATAATTAATTATTGATTCATATGATAAGGAAATAATTATTTTATGTGGATATAAATGAGGGATATATTTTTGTGGTTAAAAATGAAGGAGTTAATGTTGAGGTTTTTATCAGTATTTTTGTCGGAATGGAGGTATTAAAAATCAGGGTTTTTGAGATATTTTGCGGGGGTTATAATTTTTAATCCGACCGTTGGATCGTGGTAATTTTTGGATATGTTATACATATATAAGTTGAGTATATGTCCACAAATTTTGAACCGTTAAAAATGAACGTATGATTTATTATGAATTTTACGAGATGACTGGTTCAGATATTGTTGAATTTTCAGAGTTAATCATTTTGGTGGAAAATTCTAGAATTGGTGGGCCCCACTCTTGGTTGGTGAAGAAATGTGATGAGATTTTTATTCAAATGTGGTGGGTGGAAATAGTAGCAGGTAAAGCCATCAGGTTGCAGGTCAAGCCTACTAAAATTTTCCTATAAATAGAGGGCTAAGTTAGAATTGAAAATCACACCAGAAACAAGTTTTCTCTCTTTCTCTCTCTAGATTATTGAGTGTATTTTATGAGTATTTAGATACTTTGAGAGTTTCTATTCATCAGAGCAAGTTTCTTTCAGCCTTATACCGGTATTCCGACCAGAAGTACTGATATTTTGAGGTAAAGGATATTATTTTCTTCTTAATAATATTATTTTCTTCAATATCATTATGCTGAAATATTGATATGAGTTTTTATCAAATTTAAAACTTTTTGTGTCGGGATTACTATTCACGTATACGGCACTATTCACATATACGGTACTATTCACGAATACGGCACTATTCACCGAAAAATAAAATTTTTCCTTTTGTCCAAGATGTCTATTATGGTTACTATCTTTGATTGTATCCATGTTTTGATCTTTATTTTTGAATTCTGCTTCACAATTGATTATTATGAAGTATTATTGATCTTGGATAAACTGTCATACGAATCCCTAATATTTGTCCTTCTGTCTCACTGGATTCGTTCTCTTTAAGATATTTTTCATCATCCTCAGTCCTAAATGATGATATTACTGAATATCTTTGGCCTGTAGTGCAAAGATGTATGATTACTTGATGAATATCTTTGGCCTGTAGTGCAAAGATGAACAGGTGTTGAGATAAACATGACTGACAGGTGATACAAATGAATATCTTTGGCCTGTAGTGCAAAGATGAATATTTGGATAAAGATGATTATTAATTGATGTTACAGGGATAAAATATTAATGATGGACTTTTAAATCTTAGAAGATAGTAGAATTCTTTCTCTACTTGACTCTTCTAATGGTTTGCTGTTTCCGCTGCAGTTGTTGATCTAAAACTTGTTGTCGATTATATTCTATCAGATTTTTCCCTGTTGAAGACTAACGATAATTTGTTGTATATTATCTTAGTCATAATATTCTTTACTGGGCTAGTTGAGCTCACCCTTTTCCTTTTTGTTCCATTTTTCTTCTCAGGAGGTGAGAACATAGCAGGATCTAGTCGAGGTATGGAGTGATGGTTCTAGAAAGATGTTTTAGCAGTCCTCACTATTTCTGTAAAATAGTGTTTGAATAATTGTATTGAGGACTTATTTGAGTGTGGATATTGTCTAGAAGACAATATTTGTATTTAAACTCACAGTATGTGTTGTCGTATTTTGCACGACAATTATATTATTGAAGTTATAGTTTGCTTTCTGTATCATGTATTTGGCGACTCAGAATGGGTATTGTATACCTATTTTGGGGGCGTCACAATAGTAATTCATGAATAGTAACTCGTGAATAGTAACTCATAAATAGTAACTCGTGAATAGTAACTCGTGAATAGTAATTATAAGAAAAATTGAATATTTTTATTTCATAAAATTCGGGGTCTTACAGCCGGCAGATTCAGTGTCATCATGGTCTGAGCTGTGCGATAAATTTCATGCTCGTTTCGGGAGCAATCGAAGAAGGGGGAAGCCCACAGGTTCTTTAGCACAGGTCAGACAGCTCACCAATGAGTCTTTGGGTCAGAATGTGAAGAAGTTTAGGGAGGCAGTTGGCCATGTGTCCGACCTCAACGATCTTCCGGCTGTGGGTTTGTTTCAGAATGGGCTAGATCTGGTAAAATTTGAAAAGTTGGTGAAGAAGCTGATATGTCACCATCCGAAGAGCTTGGCAGAAGCTTTTGATAAGGCAGAAGAATATATTGTGGTGGAGGAGGCCATGAACAGCCTGAAACGTCCTTCTTCGTACCGAATAAAGGAGGCAGATACCCCTAAAACTGAAGGCGATCAGAAAAAGGTGGGAGGTTATAACAATCGGCCAGAGGGCAGCTCGAAGAAGTACAATAACACATGGCGACAAGGAAATAATCTCCCATCTGCTCCCGCCCATAAGGTGAATAAGGTTTACACCAAACTGAATATGGATAGGTCGGTGATTCTGGATCAGCTCAGGGGTCAGCCGTTCTTTGAACCACCTCGTGATAACTTTAAGCCAAGACAGGGCAATGCTCAGAAATATTGTGGCTATCATCAGGCTGCAGGTTACGACACTAATGAGTGTTGCAATTTGAAAGATTTTGTGGAGAGGAAGGTTCAAAGTGGTTTGCTGGTTCAATATGTGGCTGGGAAGGACCAACAAGAACAGTAGAATGTTGACCATATCGTTCAGACAGTTCAAACGGCTCCCCCCGTACAGCCTGCTCCAAATCAGCCCCCAAGGCACGTCATTGATGTAGTAACCGGTGGGACAGCAGGGAAGTTGGTAGGAAAGAAGAGGATGTGATATCTGGATTCTGTCATGTCTGTGGCGGGTGCTCCCTCGAAGATCGACAGACCATTTCAAGGGACTGTTATATCCTTCACCGATGCAGATCACCCTTCTGAACCCATCGAATCCCATGAAGGAACATTGGTGATCACTGCAGAAGTGGGTTCAATAGATGTGAAACGCATGATGATAAACAACAGGTCTTCGGTGGATATTTTGTATGCCCATGCCTATCAGAGGATGCATCTTGATGGGCGGAAGATGGAGGTTGGACAGGAGGCTCCCCTATATGGCTTCAGCAACGATCCGGTCAAAGTGGCAGGAACTATTGAGCTACCAGTCATATTCGGCACTGCTCCACAACAGGTAGAAATAACATGTAAATTTTATGTTGTGCATGTAGATTCGGCCTACAACGCTATATTGGGACGACCTACCTTGACTGCTCTCCATGCAGTAACTTCCATCCCTAATTTTAAGATCAAGTTTCCAATAGCACACAAAGTTGGAGAGGTAGCAGGGGATCTGGATCTGGCCAGACGTTGTTAAAGGAATTCTGTGATCGCCTCGGGAGTAGGGGTCAGCAAGCAAAAGCAAACCATGGCCATTAAAATAGAGCCCTTCACTGAAAGCAGTTCAGAGCCATTGGTTGTCCCTGCAGGAGAGACGGAGGAGATCGAGCTGGTCCTGGGAAAGAAAGACAAGACAATAAAGATAGGTTCGGGTTTGCCGGAACCTCTCCAGATAAATCTTATGGAACTTCTTCGCTGCTATGCGGACATCTTTGCATGGGAGCCACAAGACATGCTTGGAATCAGCCGAAAGATTGCCGAACATCGGCTGGATGTGGATCCATCTAAGAAACCAGTTCGACAGAAAAGGCGGATCTTCGCACCTGAGCGTCAGAGAATCATCGATGAGGAGATCGCGAAGCTGATAGCTGTTGATTTCATCTTCGAGATTGATTATCCGGAGTGGATGGCGAATGTAGTGCTAGTACAGAAGCAGAACAGAAAATGGCGAGTTTGCATCGACTACACCGACCTGAATAAAGCATGCCCAAAGGACTTCTATCCTCTGCCTCACATTGATCAACTTATTGATGCAACTTCGGGGTATGCACTACTAAGCTTTATAGATGCTTTTTTAGGTTATCATCAAATATCTATGTGCAAGGAAGACATTCCGAAGACGGCATTCATCACACACCGTTTGGTGTACTCCTATAAGAAGATGACCTTCGGCCTGATAAATGCTAGAGCCACTTACCAGAGAATGATGAACTTTATCTTCCAGAAGCAGTTGGGAAGGAACATGGAGGTGTATGTGGATGATATGATTGTGAAGAGCATGATTGTTCAGAAGCATTTGGATTATCTAGAGGAATGCTTTCAGACAGTCCGCCATCATAAATTGAGGCTCAATCCTACAAAATGTACCTTCGGACCCGGTGCAAGGAAGTTCCTGGGTTACCTGGTCAGTCAAAGGGGCATCGAGGCCAATCTGAAAAAGATCCAGGCCATTCTAAACATGAAGACTCCTCAGTCATTCAAAGACGTTCAACGTCTGACTGGTAGTATTGCAGCTTTGAGGAGGTTCATGTCCAAATCTGCAGAGAGATGCTTGCCATTCTTTGACACACTGAAGGGACCGAAGAATGCGAAGACATTCCAGTGGACTTCGGAGTATGAAGACGTCTTCCAAGGCATAAAGACATACCTATCTTCAGCTCCTTTATTGGTGAATCCTGCTCCGGCGGAGACTTTGTATTTATATCTGACAGCTAATTCGTTGGCAGTTGGAGCAGTGCTGGTTCGGGAGGTCAGTGGGAAGCAGCATCCAGTTTATTATGTCAGTCACGTCCTACGAGATGCTGAAACTAGGTACCCAAATATCAAAAAATTTGCCTTTGCTTTGATAATTGCTAGTCGAAAGCTTCGGCAATATTTTTAAGGTCGGCTCCTAGTCGTCTACATGGATCAACCACTGAAGAAGGTGATGAGCAAACCAGAGGTTTCAGGGAGATTAGCAGCATGGACTATGGAATTATCCCAATTTTTTATTGAATATCATCCCCGAACTGCTATCAAAGGTCAAGTCTTGGCCGATTTCATGGTGGAGTGTTCGTTCTCCGAAGCAGATGCTGAGCTGCCAGAAGCTCAGACGTCCGATCGAGCAGCTGCAGTTCTTCAGCACGGTCAGAATTCATGGACGCTGTATGCAGATGGGTCTTCTATCGCGGATGTCAGCTGGGCAGGGAATATTTTGACAAGTCCGGAGGGATTCAAGGTGCAACAAGCCATCAGATTTGGGTTCAGAGCAACGAACAACGAGACTGAATATGAAGCAGTGCTGGCAGGAGTCCGATTAGCAAAAAGTCTAGAAGTTCAGAAGTTGATCATCTACAGTGACTCTCAACTGGTTGTCAAGAAACTATCGAGAGATTATGAAGCTCGTGGGACGAGGATGATCAAGTATTTGGCAGAGTTGAAGGATCGACTTCAGTATTTCATCTCTTATGAGTTTCAGGGCATAGAACGTAACAACAATTCCATTGTCGATGCATTGTCGAAGTTGGCCACTACGGATGCTGTTGTTTTCAATGGGTCAGTTTATTTAGAGGTTTTGAAGCAGCCGAGTATCCAGCACGAAGCGGTAATGTGTATTGAGCGATCTAATTGTTGGATGACTCCGTACATTGAATATCTGCCAGATGGCGTCCTTCCTTCGGATCAGATGCTGGCAAAGAAGATCAAGTACAAGAGTGCCAATTTCGTTCTTATTGCTGGGGATCTTTTTCGAAGGGCATTTTCATCACCATTGTTGAAGTGTCTGGTTCCATCTGAGGCTGAGTATGCTCTTCGGGAGGTTCACGAAGGTATTTGCGGCAACCATATGGATGCTAAGTCTTTGTCTTATAAAGTACTTCAGCAGGGGTACTACTGGCCTATGATCTTCAAGGAAGCTACAGAGTATGTGAAGAAGTATGAGAAGTGAGAAGTGTTAACTCAACAGTCCGATCCCACATCAGCCACCAGAAGAGTTATTCTCGATTTTATCTCCTATACCCTTTACTATCTGGGGGGTAGATATATTGGGTTCGTTGTCGAAAGCTAAAGGTCAGGTCAGTTTTGTCATAGTTGCTATCGATTACATGACCAAGTGGGTAGAAGCGAAGCCACTTCGGTTGATAACGGAACAAGAGTGTCTGAAGTTCATGAAGGAGTCCGTAGTGTTTCGTTTCGAAATTCCTAAAGTGGTGATATCGGACAATGAGCGCCAGTTCGTGGGATCAAAATTTGAAGAATTTCTTAAAGAGTTGGGAGTTCACCACAGGAAGACTTCGGTGGCTCATCCACAGTCGAATGGGCAAGTTAAAGTGACCAACAGAACACTTCTGAACGGGATCAAGGGCAGACTGGATGAAGCTAAAAGAAAATGGCCAGAAGAGCTGCTCAATGTATTGTGGGCTTATCGAACTACACCGAGGACTACAATAGGGGACTCACCTTTTAGAGTGGCCTATGGTACTGATGTCTTAGTCCCAGTTGAGATTGGATCTCTAAGTATTCAGGTTAGTCAGTTCAAAGAGATCTATAATAAAGAGGGACTGAGTGTCAACTTAGATCTATTGGAAGAAGTCAGAGAGGTGGCTTTGATCAAGTTAGCAGCCTACCAACAGAGAGTTGCCGAGCATTACAATAAGGGGGTTAAACTTCGCAGATTTGAAGTGGGAGACTTCGTCCTCAGAGAAGTTGAAGCATTTGCACCTCAGAGTATGGGAAAGCTGATGCCGAACTGGGAAGGACCCTATGAGGTGATCGAAGTACCAAAGCCAGGAACTTACCGACTGAAGGCATTGGACGGATCCGAGATCAAGAACACTTGGCATGCTGGCAGGCTTCGGAAATACTTTCAGTAGAGATCGAGTCAATTTATCGATAGTTTGTAAATGGTGATTCATCATCAATAAAAAATTTACTTTTTCCCAAATTGATCTTCTTCATATTGGTCCTAAGTTCACAATGGTGTAAGGAGGTCGGGGGGGACTCGCTGACCATTCGATGGTAGCTTTTTCGGCAGGAGTGTCCTTATGAATTTGTTCTACCGCGAGTGGTAAACAAATTCCATGGTCCTTTTAATATTGCTTTTACCGCGAGTGGTAAATTAATATGCACCGAAGTAAGGAGGTATGGTCGGACTCGCTGACCATTCGATGGTAGCCTTTTTGTCAGGAGTGTCCTTATGAATTTGTTCTACCGCGAGTGGTAAACAAATTCCATGGTCCTTATAAAATTATTCTACCCCGAGTGGTAAACAAATGTCCTTATATACTTGTTTTACCCCGAGTGGTAAACAAGATCTTGGTGGTGCAAGGAGGATCAACCGAATTCACTCTAAACACGATCTACTTCACACTTCAAAAACGATAAGTATACACTACTTTATTTTGTTCAAGTGTTGAGTTCAGATCATCCAGTTCAGATCATTAAATTCAGTTCATTTCGTTTCTTAAACTTAATTGTTATATGCCTTATCTGATTTATAGTTTAAGTTAAGTTTATTCAAGATCATTAATGTTGAATTATTGACAAGAAACGAAGTAAGCAGAAGTCATGACAAAGAAAATTGAGATTTCATTAATACTTAAACATATATAAAAGTTTTTCACAACAATTTTTTTATACAATTCCAAAAACAACAAAAAACAGCACCATCATGTTCAGGCATTATCTTCATCTGCGGAGTCAAGCAAGGCCAGATCTAGTTGAGCTGTCGCCAATTTTTCTTTCCCTCGACCTCGACAGACTTCGTATCCTTCAGAGTATACCTTCAAAATTTCTGCATTAAGCTCATCGGATGTACGATAGTCTGTCTGTATTTGCTTACGTAGTTCTTCAGTCAAAGGAGGACCTCGCTCCTAAAGTGCTTTTATTTTGCCACAAAGTTTATGACGTTTGATCCTATGAGTTTTCTTATCATCCCGAGCCTTCGCCTGAGCTTCTCCAAGTTGTATCGCCAAGTTTCGATGGGCTGTGATGAGTTCTTCATTCTTAGTCTTTAGAGCTAGATTCTCCCCAACCAGGCCGACGTTCATATCGGTTAAATATTTCTGGCTGGCCTTAGTCTCTTTCAGCTCTTCCTTGGTTGATTTTAGCTCATCATGGGATTCCCTCAGGCCCTCTTTGGTGTAAGCCAGTTTCATCCGAAGGCCTTCATTGGTATGAAGAACACTTTCGTGTTCGCTTCTCTCCCGAGCCAATGACGCCTTCAACATATTATTTTCCCTTCTCATAGCCTCCTCTTCGGCCTCAGCATTTACATGTCTAGGACATAAATGCCCGAAGACCGCATTTGCCTGCATATATTCAACAGTATCCAATCAGTTTCAGATACTTAAACAAGAAAAGAAATGTGTAAACCAAGAAAATTGTCACATACCTTCGCCAAATAGCTCATGCCTTCGTCGACTAGGTCCCCGTTTGAATGGTTACCAAATCGGTGATCGTCGGTTTCCCGAACGAAGGTATCAAAGAGCTGAAAGGGGAAATTGGCATTGAATCGAGGCCACATGGTCGGTGTTCCCATTGCATCATTCTAAAATTCTTGTGATGAAGGCCTCGGGGGGGACGGCATGAGTTGGTCACGAGGTGGAGAAGGGTCCATATATATATTTTCGGGAGTTGGAGATCGAACTGAAGTGGGGTCACGAACTGGCGAAGGTACAGGTGTTAGACTTGGGTGGCTGGTAGATGGTTGTTTCTTCTTTCGGGATGATGTTGCAGTGGGTTCGATTTGCTCTTCTTCATTGGCAACCCGAGTTCCCACTAGGGTTGAAGAAGGGAGAACGGTTGAAGAAGGCACTCTGAGTTTATCAGAAGTCAGAGGGGTAATCTTGGTCCTTAATTTCTTGACTCGAAGAAGCTGTTTACGATCATCTACAGGAAGATCAAGTAAACTCCTTCGAACAGGTGTTGGGTTAATAATTGGTTCAGGTTCAGAGAGGGGTTCAGAATCTGATGGGATAGAAATCTGTCGGGATTTTCGGATGGCTCTCCTCTTTCGGCGAGGTCGAAGGTTTTCTTCTAGTAGAATCGGTTCATCATCTTCTGGTTCCCGGGTTTGAGGTTCAACAGTGGGTGTTTCATTAGTGTGTGTTCCAGTAGGTGGGTTGTCTTCGGAGGGGGCTTCCTGTTGTGGAGGTTCGGCAACAGTTTCTGCAGATTTTCCAGTCAGGAAATATTCCAGATCCCTTACGTCTATGGAAGACAGTTTGATCAAAGATACTGCGAAAAATAGAAAGTCGCATATCAAAATCTATATCAATAAAACTCTCAAACAATTGTGCAAACAGATAAATTAAAACTTACGTTTGTGCTCATGTAACCAGGCTTGCTTAGTCAGAAGCAAGTAACTCCATTTCTTCTGTGGGAAGTTTTTAAATAACTCCATCAATTCACTTACACGCTCTTCCGATATGTCACCAAAGTCAGCAGAGACTACATCTTCGGTGACCCAATTTGGCAACGAAGAAATTTCTGGTCCTTTGACGAAGAACCACCCTTTGTGCCATCCTCTGTTACTGGAAAGAGCATTGATTAGCGAGCGTCTTTCGAACTTCTCACCTGTCTTCGATGGTAATTTACTCAAAGCCTTAAACCCTTTTTCCCGGGATTGGCCAATTTTGTAATCACTGAAGAAGAAGTCAAGAGAGGGTTCTACTTCTACTTCATGACAGAAAGCAATGAAGGCGAGGATATGAATGTAGGAATTCGGCACCAATTGGACGAATCTGACGCCAACAAACCCTAGAAGGGTAATCAGAAAAAGGTGCAAGGGGAATCGAACTCCCTTCTCTAGGAGAATCACGGAAACGGCCGTCCAACCTTCCGGTCGTTGGTACATTCGCTCTTCGGACTGTGGGACTCTCACCTGATGGGTATCAGGAATTTGATAGCTAGTACGAATCCTTTTCAAAACCATCTCTGTTATTTCAGAGGGAGTATTGGCGTGCGTAAAACATTCCTTATTCCTGAAGAATTCCGAGGGAGTAGGAGGGGTTTTTTGAGGTGGTTTTGTGCTTGATGTCGCGACTGAAGGGTTAGAACTTGAGGCTCCCTCGTTGGAACCTGGAGGAGGTGGGACGACAGTAAGGGGGGTCACCCTAATCGGAGAAGACTAGTTCGTGTTAATGACCACCATTGTTGACGATTTGCAGGAAAAAGAAAGAGAGGTTCGAAGGAGAAGAAGAGAGCTCAAAGGTCCAAAATTCAAATTGACAGGTAAAACTGTCAAATTTGGTAAAGTTTATCTTTTATACTGACGGTTACACAGTATACGAGGGCAGCACATTTAATTGATAGTCATGATCACGAATTTAAAAGGGAGGTGTCCGGGCTAAGTCTCAAGCATCTAGCAGATTGGGTCTTTCAGTTGGACTTCCGGTTTTAATCCCTTTTTCAGTTTGGGCTTATTTCGATCCTATCAAATCCTATGAAATCATGGACCATTTATAGTTTCCTATTAAATATCCTATTTAATAAAAAACTAGGGGGCAATGTTGGGTCATGATATTTTTCCTATTGGGCCGAACGGATTGGGCTTACTTATTTAATTAGTCCATTGGGTCTTTATTATTAGGTCTTTAAGTTATTGGGCCTAGTCACCATCTTAGTCCTGTTAGGTCCTCACAAGACCGGGTCAAATCAGTGGGTCGACCCACTAGATTTTTTGATATCTTTATCTTTGACTTGTAATGATGAAAGAAAAAAGTTGTTGACCAAAAGTCTGCAGATCATTAATGTGGATGGGATTATAGCCAGCCGGCGGCATGCACAGCGGAGAAAAAAGGTGACAACCTGCATGCAGTCGACAAAAATCACTAAGGAGTGGGGGGGCTGTGTCAGACGGTAGTGGGAGGCACGGTAAACCGGGTATGAGAGTATAACCTAGCAAAGAAGTCTTCAAGAAAAGGTACGTACACATACAACTGATCTCTCTCTCTCTCTCAATACACTAGATATCAAATCCTGCATTGTTAACCTTGTGAACACCGATACTGACTCTCACGCCTGAACTATCCCCCGACGGTCGAAGCCGTCAAGCTTGTGGTGTTGACCGTGTTTACTGTGCAGGATCAGGACGTCTTACGTGATTAGGACGTGGTAAAGGATCTTGGCGTTAACACTAGAAAAGCTGAAAATTTTATGATCTTGACTTTCGTTCCTATTATCTCCGAGTTCAGTTGTGTCTGAATATTCTGCCATTGTTAATAACTCTTTTAATTCTTGCACTATCCCTGCTTGAATTGACATGCAACACCAACTTAAATGAAGTAGTAATATTCCGAAAGTAAAAATGTACTACTTATTTGAGTTAGAAAATTTTATTTTCTTAGCTAGCCTCTACAATTTATGAAATTATTGGGCTTGCATATTGTATTAATTTAATCACTTTATTTATGATTGATAATTATATGGCTTATAAATAATATTACCGATAATATTTGGCATAATGGGATCTAGGGTTTCATAATCTCGATGGAAGATTTTAAGCCTTAATTATTCTATAAATAAAATAGTTAGGGTTTGGTTCTTATTATCGTCTGAAGAACTTTATACACACCTATACATCCATCAATCAAAAAATTGAGAGAGACAACTAAAAACTTTCATCCTTAAGTGTGGCGCAAGCGTGATACATACACGATATCTTCTCTCAATTCATGTAAGTAAAACTTTAGAATGTTTATATATATATATATATATATATATATATATATATATATATGTGTGTGTGTGTGTGTGTGTGTGTGTGTGTGTGTATACGGTCCCCTTCTCTAATGAACCTTAAATAACGAACCAAAAGCGAACTGGCTATAGCGACGATTTTTTGAGCTATGAACCGTCGTCATAGTTATGTCGTCGATTTTGTATGCCAACAGAAAAAACTGTCGTTATATCCGATTCGCTTGTGATTCGCTATTTAAGGTTCGTTGGAGAAGAAGACCATATATGTATATATATTCTCTTTTTAAGTTAGCAAATCATAAATAATATAAACGACTTGATATCTAATAAAATTGGAATTAGGAATTTACGTATGCATAAGCGTATTGGTCGGGTTTAGAGCATCTCCAAGAGTAGTAGAATTTTTTTTTTAAATTGAAGTTTTTTGACCTACGTGACAATTTGAAGAGCATCATTTGTTATTTTCATATTTTGTGTCTTACCCGTCTTTTCAATTCAATCATCAAACCCATCAAGCGTAATAAATATTTTTAGCCTTTAATTGTAGATATGAAAAGTGAGAAGAATGTTGCAGATTTAATGACTAAAGTTAGAGAGACTGTTAGAGAGAATTTTTCTAATATAACTCACCTATTTTAATATTTCAAAATAATTAAAAAGACTGTCGGAGATGCTCTAGGAAGTGGTCGGCGAGCTTTATGCTAATGAGGCTCATGACTCCCTTTCCTCATTCCTTCTAAAATGTTGACCCCATTGTGAGACCCCAGATTTTATGAATAAATATTTAATTTTCTCGAAATAATTATGGTGTGAATTTGATATAATATTATAGTTGTGGGTATTATTTATAAATTTTACAAAGTAAGCAAGTTGTTTTAAAATATTCGTTTGGTCGGGAAATATTCGTACGACGGCACAATCATTGGTGGACCCCACAACAGAAGTATAGTCGTAGTTAGAAAACGACAAAATTATCTTTCTATAAAAATAACGGCTGAGGTGTTACCGTTAAAACCGTTAAAACTGTTGAACTACCTGGTAGTAAAAGTACAGTAATACGCGTGGTTGCATAGTAGCACACGGTATTGATTATTGATGCTTACGTGAGAAGTCACTCAGCTATACTCAATTATTGCTACAGTAATTGCTGCATCATATCTCTTAAATTATTGTCATAGTATCATCTGTATAATATGTTATATTATTAAATCAATAATTGAGACGTTGTGGTAAGTTTGGTTATTTTTATGGGGGGCATATGTCATCATCTAAGAGTCTCTTCGTCAATAGTAATTACCGTCGTCAATAGTAATTACCGTCGTCAATAGTATTTACCTTGGTCAATAGTAATTACCTTCGTCAATAGTATTTACCTTGGTCAATAGTATTTATCTTGGTCAATAATTACCTTCGTCAATAGTATTTACCTTGGTCAATAGTAATTACTTTCGTCAATAGTAGTTGTCCCTTCAATATTACCAAGAGTCATTTGACCCTTCGTTAAGACCAAGAGTCATTTGACCCTTCGTTAAGACCGAGAGCCACCCTCAGTTTTTCTATAAATAGAGGCCTAGGGCTTCATTATTTTTCACGAATTCATTCAAGCTATAGAGAGAGAAAGTATAGAGAGAATAAAAGAGAAAGAATAAAAGTATTCTGCTACTTCACTTTTCCAATATCCAATTCTTTTAAGGTAGGGAATATTATTTCTTTTATATTCATGAAGAGAACTTCTGTTATTCCATTCTTTATTATTCTGTTGGAATAACCTGTATACGCGGTCTACCCTATACTTGGTGACATTATTCTATTATTCTGTTGGAACATCCTGTCTGTGTGTTTTACACCGGACCTGGTTCCATTATTTATTATTCTGTCGGAATATCCTGTCTGTGCGTTTACGCCGGACCTGGTTCCATTATTATTATTCTGTTAGGAATAACCTGTCTGTGCGGTCTATCGCATGCATGGTGATTTCTTTTGTTATTCCATTCTTTATTGTACTCAGTTGGTTAAGTTTTGACTTCTATACTCCATGAAATTTGTGGAATATCCTTGATAATTGCGTTTCATCCAGTATCTTTTCATGAAAATATTCTTCTAAGTATTCTTGAATTTTACTCCACAAAGCAGTATCATGTTGACAATTTGGACATTGTTAATTCTTGGATAAATTAATTCTTGAACTTGTTTTATTGAATTCTTATATCATTGTCATCATCCTCATGTTTATAAAATGTTGAAAGTCATCTGTGACCTGTAGTGCATAGATGGACTTGGTATGATTATGACCAGGGATTATTCGGTATAATCATGACCGTAATGTTACAAATGATGTGGTAAAAGTCCTCATTGGCCCGTAGTGCATTGATGGACAGTTGTTGGCATGATCATGACCATTGATGAATACACAAATATCCTTGGCCCGTAGTGCATGGAATTTGTGGTCGTGACCCTAACGAATATCCTTGGCCGTAGTGCAGGGATGATGTGAATTATTTTTTAAGCTGAGTCTCAGCGATAAAAGTGATGAAAAACTTTTTAAATCATAAAAGATAGTAGAGTTTATTTTCTACTTGACTCTCTTAATGGATTGCTTGTTCCGCTGCAGTTAAACTTGATGTCTATTATATTTTATCAGTTTAACATTGTTGAAGGCTAATGATAATTTATTCTGCATTATCTTAGTCATAATATTTCTTACTGAGCTAGTTGAGCTCACCCTTTCTTTCACTGTTCTCTTCAGGAAATGAGAACGTAGCTGGGGCAAGTCGGGGAACGGAGTGATGGTCCGAATGATAGTATTAGTTAGTAGTCCTCACTATTCTATGTAATGGTGTGTTAATAAATGTATTAAGGACTCCTTTTGAGTATGAATACTCTCTAGAAGATAATATTTGTATTCAAACTCGCAGTTTATATTTTGTCGTATTGTACACGACAGTTGTATTAGTAAGTTGTATTTGTATTCTGTACTTTGTATCTGACGACCCAAGATGGGTGATGTATACCTAATTTTGGGGGCGTCACAGTTGGTATCAGAGCTTAGGGATATGATCCCTGGCTAGGATGTGAGAATAGAACTAGGAGGGGAGAGACGGGGAATTCCTTCGCTAGTATGACCTACCTAAGTTTATTTGGTATTAATTGGTCGGTCAAAGTATATGGATAATATGTTATATGTTAATTAACTCTTGTTTTGTTGCAGTATTTGCAAATGGCATCCGAAAATGTTGAGATAAACAATGAAGCACATGAGACCATTGAATCACCAACGATCAATGCTCAGGGTAATGTGCAACCAGAGGACAATAATCCTAATGAAAATAATAACACCGATGAAATGGTGAATGATGGGATGGTCAGAGACTTTATGCAATTCATGCAACAACAAAATAACTCTCGGACGGTCACCGCTAAGCAGTTCAAGGAGCAATTCATGCAACAACGGGCGAGAGCGGCTCCTATCCAAAATGAAGGAGGAAACAATGAAAACCCACGGTTGGTCACCGCTAAGTAATTCAAAGAGCTAGGACCACTGGAGTTTTTGGGAAAGCCAGAACCACTTAAGGCGGAGACGTGGTTAAAGCAGATCACCAAGATATTTGATGTCTTGGGATACTCCGAGGAGCAAAAGGTTCCCTTTGCCACTTTTATGTTGCGTGAAGAGGCAGATTACTGGTGGGAATCTGTAAAACGTATCCAGCCTGACGCACTCAAGATGTCTTGGGAGAAGTTCCAAGAACTGTTCAATGACAAGTACTTTCCCGAAAGTATTCGTCACATGAAGGAGGTGGAATTTATCAAGTTGGAGCAAAACAACATGACCGTGTCGCAGTACGAAGCCAAGTTTGCCGAGTTGTCCCGATTTGCATCCCACTTGGTGGATAATGAAGAGAGAATGACGCGGATGTTTTTAAGAGATTTGAAACCGGAGATACGTCAATATCTTATTTCTCATAAACTGTGTTTATATTCAGATGTTGTGAATAGGGCTCAGTTAGTGGAGCGCGATAACGAGTCAACGCAACCAAAAGAGAGCAGCAGGAAAAATGATAATACTGGTGATAACAGTCATCAAAGCGGTGACAATAAGCATGGAGGGAATCAACATGCCAGAAATGGTAACCACTTCAATGGTAATCATGGTCAAAACAATAAGAATGGACATTTCAAGAAGAGGAAATTCAACAATGATGGAAAGACGTCAGCACCAGCACCCGTTGTTAAGGAAGGAGAACGACCACCTATCATATGCTTCAAATGCGGAGGGGAGGGACACATCAGTCCAAACTGCGCGATGCCATCCAAAGCATGCTATAATTGTGGAAGAGAAGGTCACTTAGCCCGATTTTGTCGTTCACCGAAGACAAGTTTAGATAGGATGGAGGCACCAAAGACCGTCCCAGAAAAGCCAAAGCCAGTAGTTTAAGAGAGAACGTTTTTTTCGTGAAGAGGAACCTGAATAAAATTATCACGGGTATGTTAGTCATAAACTCTTGCGAAGTCTATACCGTGTTAGATACCGGTTCTACTCACTCTTTTATTTTACCTAGTTGTGTTCAATATTTGAACTTAACTCCAGAGAAGTTAGACTTTGATTTCTCTGTTGAAATTCCGTTGGGAGAAACCTTTGTTACCTCCACTATTTATAAATCTTGTTCAAATCAACACTTTCACGTTACCTGTTGATCTTATCTCTTTGAAAATACTTGCATTGATGTGATTTTTGGAAACGATTGGTTAACTGCTCATCATGCTTTTCGTAAGGTTGTTAGCTTTCATATTCCTAACCAACCTATTATGCGAATTCAAGTAACCAAATCACTAAAGTCAATCATTGTCATATCAAGCCATAAGTAAAAATCCCCGTTCCTTTCGTTGTTGACTTCCTGGTGTGGAATGCACCGAAGCTAGACTTTCCGTAGGAGACGTTGTAAATGACGATGGCAAGTTGATAGGTATCAATGTGACGTGTTATCCAAGTCTTGGATGAGGGTCACAGTTTTGAACGATATTTCTATTGTTAATAAATTTCTTGACGTATTCTTGAAGACTTCTTAGCCTACCCCAGAGCGTAAAATTGAATTTTGTATTGACCCCAGTACAAAACCCATTTCTTAAACCCTCAAATATTTCTTCAACTAAAACGAACGTAACATGCGCCAAAGACGTTGGCTCGAGCTGTTGAAGATTACGATCGTACCATTCAATATCATTGTGGAAGAACGAACGTGGTAGCTGACGCGTTGTGTAGAAGATCGTATACGGTTACAAGTGCGAATATACGAACCCACGTGAAGATAACGAATATACGATTAAAATTGACTTTAATCGATAAAGTTAAAGCCGCTCAAGCTACATACTCAGAGCTGATAAATGTGAAGAAGAAGGTTCAAGAGGGCGTTATTCTAGAAGCAAGAATCGACGAAGGGAGGAAATCTCAACCCTCGATTTAATTGACCCATTTAAAATCCTCGATCGAGTAGGAACTGTGGCTTATAGACTCGTTTTACCGCCAAGCATGTCGTGTGTTCATAACATTTTTTTTTACGTATCAATGTTACGTAAATATGTGAACGACCCGAACCACATTATTAATTTAGAACCGGACGAGATAGCGAAAGATTTAACGTATGAGGAGATACGTGTTAACATCTTGGATAAGAAGGATCATATTCGATGCTTAAAGGTTATACCTCAAGAGTTAGAATTTGAAGTGAAGTCAATGTATCCTCACCTGTTCGGCATACCAGGTATGTACGTAAATTTCGAGGGCAAAATTCCATAAGGAGGGGAGATTGTGAGACCCCAAATTTTATGAATAAATATTTAATTTTCTCGAAATAATTATGGTGCGGATTTGATATAATATTATAGTTGTGGGTATTATTTATAAATTTTGTAAAGTAAGCAAGTTGTTTTAAAATATTCGTTTGGTCGGGAAATATTCGTACGACGGCACAATCATTGGTGGACCCCACAACAGAAGTATAGTCGTAGTTAGAAAATGACAAAATTATCTTTCTATAAAAATAACGGCTGAGGTGCTACCGTTAAAACCGTTAAAACTGTTGAACTACCTGGTAGTAAAAGTACAGTAATACGCGTGGTTGCATAGTAGCACACGGTATTGATTATTGATGCTTACGTGAGAAGTCACTCAGCTATACTCAATTATTGCTACAGTAATTGCTGCATCATATCTCTTAAATTATTGTCATAGTATCATCTGTATAATATGTTATATTATTAAATCAATAATTGAGACGTTGTGGTAAGTTTGGTTATTTTTATGGGGGGGCATATGTCATCATCTAAGAGTCTCTTCGTCAATAGTAATTACCGTCGTCAATAGTAATTACCGTCGTCAATAGTATTTACCTTGGTCAATAATAATTACCTTCGTTAATAGTATTTACCTTGGTCAATAGTAATTACCTTCGTCAATAGTATTTACCTTGGTCAATAGTAATTACTTTCGTCAATAGTAGTTGTCCCTTCAATATTACCAAGAGTCATTTGACCCTTCGTTAAGACCAAGAGTCATTTGACCCTTCGTTAAGACCGAGAGCCACCCTCAGTTTTTCTATAAATAGAGGCCTAGGGCTTCATTATTTTTCACGAATTCATTCAAGCTATAGAGAGAGAAAGTATAGAGAGAATAAAAGAGAGAGAATAAAAGTATTCTGCTACTTCACTTTTCCAATGTCCAGTTCTTTTAAGGTAGGGAATATTATTTCTTTTATATTCATGAAGAGAACTTCTGTTATTCCATTCTTTATTATTCTGTTGGAATAACCTGTATACGCGGTCTACCCTATACTTGGTGACATTCTTCTATTATTCTGTTGGAACATCCTGTCTGTGTATTTTACACCGGACCTGGTTCCGTTTTTATTATTATTCTGTTGGAACATCTTGTCTGTGTGTTTTACACCGGACCTGGTTCCGTCTTGTTATTATTCTGTTGGAATATCCTGTCTGTGTGTTTTACACCGGACCTGGTTCCATTATTTATTATTCTGTCGGAATATCCTGTCTGTGCGTTTACGCCGGACCTGGTTCCATTATTATTATTCTGTTAGGAATAACCTGTCTGTGCGGTCTATCGCATGCATGGTGATTTCTTTTGTTATTCCATTCTTTATTGTACTCAGTTGGTTAAGTTTTGACTTCTATACTCCATGAAATTTGTGAAATATCCTTGATAATTGCGTTTCATCCAGTATCTTTTCATGAAAATATTCTTCTAAGTATTCTTGAATTTTATTCCACAAAGCAGTATCATGTTGACAATTTGGACGTTGTTAATTCTTGGATAAATTAATTCTTGAACTTGTTTTATTGAATTCTTATATCATTGTCATCATCCTCATGTTTATAAAATGTTGAAAGTCATCTGTGACCTGTAGTGCATAGATGGACTTGGTATGATTATGACCAGTGATTATTCGGTATAGTCATGACCGTAATGTTACAAATGATGTGGTAAAAGTCCTCATTGGCCCGTAGTGCATTGATGGACAGTTGTTGGCATGATCATGACCATTGATGAATACACAAATATCCTTGGCCCGTAGTGCATGGAATTTGTGGTCGTGACCCTAACGAATATCCTTGGCCGTAGTGCAGAGATGATGTGAATTATTTTTTAAGCTGAGTCTCAGCGATAAAAGTGATGAAAAACTTTTTAAATCATAAAAGATAGTAGAGTTTATTTTCTACTTGACTCTTTTAATGGATTGCTTGTTCCGCTGCTGTTAAACTTGATGTCTATTATATTTTATCAGTTTAACATTGTTGAAGGCTAATGATAATTTATTCTGCATTATCTTAGTCATAATATTTCTTACTGGGCTAGTTGAGCTCACCCTTTCTTTCACTGTTCTCTTCAGGAAATGAGAACGTAGCTGGGGCAAGTCGGGGAACGGAGTGATGGTCCGAATGATAGTATTAGTTAGTATTTCTCACTATTCTATGTAATGGTGTGTTAATAAATGTATTGAGGACTCCTTTTGAGTATGAATACTCTCTAGAAGATAATATTTGTATTCAAACTCGCAGTTTATGTTTTGTTGTGTTGTACACGACAGTTGTATTAGTAAGTTGTATTTGTATTCTGTACTTTGTATCTGACGACCCAAGATGGGTGATGTATACCTAATTTTGGGGGCGTCACACCCATGGACATATTAATTATATGTGTCCTTTTTTATTTTTAGGTACGAATTTTGAATACCTATTTTTGATTTTCTTTAATTTCGTCTTCTAGGCTGCTAAGGTTTTTGTAAAAAAATATACATATTTTTTTCAAGTTACTTTGACGAAACTTTAAGTAAATTTATATAGATATGTTGTATATATATTAAATGATTTTTTTTTTGGAAAGAAAAGTGAATTTTGAACATGAAAATTTGAATTCTTTAAATAGAGAAAGTGAAAAAATGTAGGGAGAGAAAGTACAAAAAAAATTAAAGTGAGAAAGTAAAATGTTTAGTTAGATTAAGTGATATAATTATTTCATAAGTTATTAATATAACTTATAAAATAAAATTATATAATAATATTTTATAAATTAATATTATTGTATAAATAATTTTTTTAATAGATCGATTTGAATTATGATCTGTATAGTTGAATCAAATGGATCATAAAGCAAATCAATAATCCATTATATAATAAATTAGATCATTGATCCATTATCAAACTTGTGAAATCTTTATGGAATTTGAATTTTGAAGGTAGCTGCTAATGTTTGTTGTTAACCGGTAATCTGGTTCTGGGAGATATGGTGTTATTACCACAATTTTAAAACTAATGGATGGCAATTGGCAACACTTTGACTTAGGAAACTTGTGGCAAGCCTAAACGTAGTGTTTAAGTCAGATTTTCTGTTGTACAATTAATTAGTTAAATATTTTTTTTAAATTAAAATTGTTGTAATTTTAGTTTTAAAAGGTAGCTAATTAAATTTTAATCAATAATATATAAATTTGAATTTTTTTGGCATTAATTAATTAAAGGTCTCTTATATGAAATAAAGTTATTTACTAAAGTTTAATCATTAATATATTTTATAATATACATTACTGTTTTTTTGTATGAATTATTATTTATTCATAATATTTTTCTTATATTTGTAATATATATTTATTTAGAAATATAATTGTTGTTGAATAAGGAGTTGCCAGTATGAATTTAGTTTAAAAAGCTAGCTAACTAAATTTTAATAACTAATATATAAGTTAGAATTATTTTGTAACATTAATTAACTAAAGGTTTCATATATGTAGTATAATTGGTAACTAAAGTAATCATTAATATATATATATATATATATATATATATATATATATATATATATATATATATATATATTGTAAGACCCCAAATTTTATGAAATAAAAGTATTCAATTTTTTTTATAATTACTATTTAGTAAATGGTTAAATTGATAAATGTTAAAGTTAAGGGTGATATATGAATTTTTTTTTCGAAATACACAAGTGGTTATAAAATATTCATTGTTGTCGGGAAATATTCGTTTGATCGTGGAATATTCTTACTGTCGGGAAATATTCATACGACGGCGCAGCCTTTTGTGGGCCCCATAACGGAAAGTGATTGGATGAAGAAAACGACAAGAGTAAGTTGTTTATAAATAACGGCGTAGTTGTTACCGTTAACACTATTGGAATACCTGGTGGTTAAAACACAGTAATATGCGTTGTTCCACAATAGCACACGGTATTGCACCAGTTATTGATTTTTACGTAAGAAGGCACTACTCAATAATTGTTAGAGTAATTACTGTTCAGTATATTATTTTATTGATTCAATAATTGCTGCGTTAATATTTTATATTACTGTTGTTTTAATAATTGTCACTACACAGTATTTTCTATTATCGGAGCAATAATTCATATTATCTGAATAATATTATTAGATAATATTATTGGCAATGTCTAGAAAGTTCTGTCTAAGGAGAGGTTTGGTCATCTAATTACGCGCCAGTAAGGAAGAGATCCTTATTGGAAAGCCCCCTCTTTCCTGAGAACTGTCTGGTTGTCAGTAATGTGATTCTGTAATATTATTTGTGAATAATTAATTATTAATTTATATGATGAGAAAAATATTGATTTTATGTGGATATAGATGGAGAAAAATTTTAATGTGACAATTGTTAAAAATTAATATTTTATTTTTTCTGATAAAATAATTTATTTAAATATATTATTTTAATAATATATTAATGGTGATATTTTTACAATGAATGTGGGATATATGAATAAATGAGGAGGAAGAGTATTTTTGCTGGATTATATGTTTAACACATGTTTTGTGTGTTGGTGGACACAATTCTTGACCGAAAATTTATTATAGACTGTAAAATCGCTCGTTTGTGGATTTCGGTCAATTTCTGTTTGGAATTTAGAAAAATTTTCTTCTGTAAAGTTGTAGAGAATTGAATTTCCTATAAAAACTCGCGGGATTCGAATTTTTTGATAAAAGGGCTATTTATTATGAATTATTGAAGTTCCGAAGTTCCGAAATAATTGATTTTTGAAAGTTTTATTTATTTTTATTAACAAAAACATTTTTTTACACTTTGGTGGGCCCCACTTTCACATGTTGATGGCTGAATCCAGATTTTCAAAGGTGGGCTAAGGAAAATTTATAATTATATTATTATTTTATTAAATTTTCTGCTTTGGTGTTCTAAGCAATTTCCTATAAATAGGGTGCTTAGGTTAGAATTAAAAATCACACCAGAAACTGAAGTTTTCTCTCTATTTCTCTCTCTATATTATCGAGTGTATTCTTGTGAGTATTTTGATATCTTGAGTGTTGCTATACGGTGCAAGTTCGTTCAGCGTTATTCCAGTCAGGAGTACTGCTCTTTTGAGGTAAGGGATATTGTCGTAAGGGATGTTATTTTTTTTCAATGATATTATTTCTTTCAATATTATTATACCGGAATATTGGTAATATTTTTCATATAAAATTCTTATCTTTCATGTCGGGGTTACTATTCATGAGTTACTATTCACGAGTTACTATTCATGAGTTACTGTTCACAAGTTATCATTCATGAGTTAGTATTCACGAGTTACTATTCACGAGTTACTATTCATGAGTTACTATTCACGAGTTACTATTCATGGGTTACTATTCACGAGTTACTATTCATGACAAAATTGGTTTCTTTTTCTAACCAAATTATAGTTGATTTATGAATATTATTATTGAGATTAAAACTATATGTTGATCATATTATTTTTTTTAGTATCATATATAACATTTTTATAACCCTAATGACGATATTTTTCTTTGACTTGAGTGTAAAGATGGGTAGATTTTTGGTACGATCATGACTATGGGTTCTCTTTGGCCAGTAGTGCAAAGTTGAATTGTTGACTGGTATGATCATGACCATTGAAATTATAATTGAATATCTTTAACTTAAGTGCAAAGGTGAAATGATCAACATGGTTATAATTATTGGTTATATAAATTCTGAAATGATTATATATTTCTTTGAGATAATAATATATTTGGCTTGTAGTGCAAATATGAGCTGTTGAGGAATATCTTTGGCCTATAGTGCAAAGATGAGTTGTTGATGAATATCTTTGGCCCGTAGTGCAAAGATGAAATTATTAGTATGATTATGAACAGGAACTGTGATTTGGTATAACCATGATCTTTGATGTTTCAGGTAAAGACAAGTGATGAAAATTATCTTTGTTCTAGATGAGAAGAGGAATTTAGAACTACAATTATGATTATGAGTTATACATGTGATTGTGGACAGGAATTGTTGATTGATGTTACAGGGATAAAACATTGTTGGTGGACTTTTAACATAGAGAAGATAATAGACTTTATAGTCTATTTGACTCTTCTAATGGATTGCTTATTCTACTACAACTATGGTTGAAATTTTTATCATCTACCATATGTTCTAAATCTCTGATTTAATTCTGTTGAAGGCTATTGATAATTTAATTATCTTTAGTCATGATATTCTTTACTGAGCTAGTTGTGCTCACCCTTTTGCTTCACAATTCTTTTCAGGTAATAAGAGTGTAGCTGGGTCGAGCGAGGGTAACAGGAAATAGAACGGTGGTATCTAGCTGTGGAGGTTCTTCCGAAGCAGTATAGAAAAGTTCATTTAGTAGTTATATTTGGTGAATCATCTAGGGTGAAGCGAACCCAACGTTGGAAAGGTGTTTTGCCACTATCATACAAGATGTCTAACGACACACAACCTCGTGTCATCATAAGACATGGTTGTGCACATCCACTTGTCGAGTATATCTACGAGCACTACCTATATAATCTTGGTGTTTGTTTGAAGTATAATTCTCAGTTAAAGACAGTGGAGATAATGATATGTCAAGAGAAGACTCACCATTGGGAAGAATATGATAGTAAACTTCTCTTTTTTTTGGGTCTATTGGGTCAACCAAGGATAATTCTGTGGCCATATGTTATCTATCATAACCTAGAAGCATGGCCTCCCATGTACGAGGGTTTCCTTGAGCACTACCCAAAGATTCTAATTTCTAAAACAGTTTTTGACTATACCTTTATGTAAGGTGTCATTGTGACGTGCTATCCAAGGTTGGGACATGAGTCACAGTTGGTATATATTTGTACTCAAACTCATAGTATATGTGTTGTTGTATTTTACACGACAATTGTTGTAATAAAGTTGTAGTTGTTATCTGTACCATGTATTTGGCGACTCAAAATAGGTTGGATGGAATGGACCTGTTTTGGGGGCGTCACATATATGCACATATATGAATATTTATAATATATTTTTAATATTAATTATTATGTACTTATAATATTTCTAATTTTTTAATATATAGTCATTTAGAGACTAAGTTGGATGATTTGGAGGCATGGAAAAAGATGAGAAAGTTAAAATATTTTATAGGGAACCGATATTTTCACATACAAAATTGATATTTTCATATGATCTCTCTCACATGAATAGTGATTGTGTCCCACCTTCGTGTGTGAGAGACTTATCTGAAAATATTATTTTAACATATAAAAATATCAGTTTACATTTTATATTGCCTAAAGTAGCCTTTCAAAATAAATTATGTCATTAGTGTGATCATTATTTTCTTTTCTTTTCTTTCTCATTTCATCTCTCAAAACTCTCAACATTATTATAATCATATTTTTCTTTTCTTAACATGGTTGTCAACATGCACAAACTGTCCCGAGGCCTACAGCTTGGCCTTGATCCAACCTAGGCTCGACATGGTCAAAGGCAGGTCTAGTTAAGGCCTAGACCAGGCTAGCCCGACCTGGAAGGTCATGAACAGGCCACTAACTTAAAAATAAATTCTTGTTTTGCCTGATCTAGTAAAAAGCCCGAGTTAAACCGCCCAATGGTATTTACTATTTTAAGCTCAAGAATTTTTTTAAAAGATCTAACTATAGTACAAGCATTTATTTCTATATTAGTGAATGCTAATATAAAAGTTCACTTTTTTAATTGGATTTGAATTTTGAAATAATTAGTTGTGAATTTTTTTATGTTTAAAATAAATAGAAAAAGTTGCATATAAATTATGAATAGACTATAGCTTCCAAAATATTTGAATTTTGGCCATCATATCTCAACAAAGATCCAAAATCTTATGTGTGGTGGATGAGGTGCAAACTTACCAAAAATATGTGGAAGTCATTTTTAAAATAATAAGTTATTCTAATTCTTCATTTAAATTTTCAGTTTTACAAAATTTTATTAGTTTATATTTCATAATTTATATTTTTTATATTTAATACTTAACATTAACTGTAAAAAACAAGGGGTGGGGAAGGGGCGAGGGGGTGGGGGAGAGGGGGAGAGGGGGGGCTTGACCAACCGAATGGCCCAGACCACTGCCTTGAACCTGCAGGCCTAACCTGATTGTACTTCAGTTGTCAAGGTCTAGCCTACCAGATCAAAATCAAAACCCAAGTTCTCAGATCTGTTGATTGATGTTTACGGAGTATGTTTGGAATTTAGATTAAAACTCTCGGAACAAATCAGTGGATAAATATGAGAATTAAAGTTCTATACACCGAGTGTGGAGGTCAATTCACCTCACTCAGAAAAAATTATTTTATAATATATGATAAATTTAAAAGAAATTTAATTGTAATGAATAAATTGATTTTAGTGAAATTTTTTAATATACGAGGTTAAATTGATTTTTTTTTAATTTTTTCAATTTCATATTACTTCTATTCCTTGATGTATGCATCTTCCTTTAATATTTTAAAAATAAATAATAATTTAATTTATATTATTTTTATAACATAAAAAATTTAAATATTTATCAACAAATTTGTGATTAAAAAATCCTATTAGGGGTCAATAAGGGAAGGGAGGGGTGTATGTATGTATATATATATATATATATATATATATATATATATATATATATATATATATATATACGGTCCGGATCAAGTGCATACCCCTTATTTTACTCACCCGTGCTCACCCCCTTTTAGGCGACGGTTTCGGTCATACAACCGTCGCCTATATTTTTAGCGACACTATATGTTGTCCATCGTTAAAAGTATAGGCGACGGTGGTATGACCGAAATCGTCGCCTAAAGGGGGTGAGTAAGATAAGAGGTATGCACTTGTTTCTTGCTCTCTCTCTCTCTCTTTATATATATATATATATATATATATATATATATATATATATATATATATATATAATGTTATTACTTGTTATATTAATAATATTGTAACAAAATATATCTTTTATGTATGTAACCAGCCACAAAAATAAACCCCGAAAAGTTACAATAATAAATATTATAACATCTAAAATGAATATAAATAAATTTAATTTTACTCACTAAAAATGTGAAACCCCAGATTTTATGAATAAAGATTTAATTTTTCGAAATATTTTTTTTAAATATTATGGTGTGAATTTAAGATAATGTTATAGTTGTGGGTAGTATTTATAAATTTTGTAAAGTATGCAAGTTGTTGTATTATATTCGATTGGTCGGGGAATATTATTTTTATCGGGGAATATTCGTATGGCGGCACAATTATTGGTGGACCCCACAACGGAATTATTGTCGGATTGAGAAAACGACAAAAATATTTTATTAAAAATAACGGCGGAAATTTTACCGTTGATACTGTTGAACTACTCCGTAGTAAAAGTACAGTAATACGTGAGGTTGCATAGTAGCATACGGTATTGATTATTGAGACTTACGTGATTAGTCACTCCGTTTGATTCAATTATTGTCAATTAATAATATGAATTATTTAGCGATAATGAAGTTTTGTTTTATTCGTATTATTAACGTAATAAAACAGAAACATCTTTTTATATAAAACAGAATACTTTATTAAAGTTATTCTATAAATAGAATATATTATATTTTATTTAAAAGATTTTTTTTTAAATATGGACCGTCAGATTAAAGTAAATCAATCTGGACCGTTCATGGATTAGTTACTATGCATTCCATTCTCCTATAAATAGAAGTTCATTCCTTCATTATTTCTTACAAATTCACTGAAACTCTAAAGAGAGAAAATTATAGAGAGAAAGAAGAAAAGTATTCTGCTACTTTCCTACTCTTATATCAAGTTTCTTTTACGGTAAGGGATGTTATTTGTTGTACACATGAAGAGAACTTCTGTTATTCCATTATATTTTATTCTGTTGGAATAACCTGTATACGCGGGCTACCCTATACATGGTGAAATTCTTCTAATATTTCGTTCTTTATTATTTATATATATATGCACATATATGAATATTTATAATATATTTTTTAATATTAATTATTATGTACTCATAATATTTCTAATTTTTTAATATATAGTCATTTAGAGACTAAGTTGGATGATTTGGAGGCATGGAAAAAGATGAGAAAGTTAAAATATTTTATAGGGAACCGATATTTTCACATACAAAATTGATATTTTCATATGATCTCTCTCACATGAATAGTGATTGTGTCCCACCTTCGTGTGTGAGAGACTTATCTGAAAATATTATTTTAACATGTAAAAATATCAGTTTTCATTTTATATTACCTAAAGTAGCCTTTCAAAATAAATTATGTCATTAGTGCGATCATTATTTTCTTTTCTTTTCTTTCTCATTTCATCCCTCAAATCTCTCAACATTATTATAATCATATTTTTCTTTTCTTAACATGGTTGTCAACATGCACAAACTGTCCCGAGGCCTGCAGCTTGGCCTTGATCCGACCTAGGCTCGACATGGTCAAAGGCAGGTCTAGTTAAGGCCTAGACCAGGCTAGCCCGACCTGGAAGGTCATGAACAGGCCACTAACTTAAAAATAAATTCTTGTTTTGCCTGATCTAGTAAAAAGCCCGAGTTAAACCGCCCAATGGTATTTACTATTTTAAGCTCAAGAATTTTTTTAAAAGATCTAACTATAGTACAAGCATTTATTTCTATATTAGTGAATGCTAATATAAAAGTTCACTTTTTTAATTGGATTTGAATTTTGAAATAATTAGTTGTGAATTTTTTTATGTTTAAAATAAATAGAAAAAGTTGCATATAAATTATGAATAGACTATAGCTTCCAAAATATTTGAATTTTGGCCATCATATCTCAACAAAGATCCAAAATCTTATGTGTGGTGGATGAGGTGCAAACTTACCAAAAATATGTGGAAGTCATTTTTTAAATAATAAGTTATTCTAATTCTTCATTTAAATTTTCAGTTTTACAAAATTTTATTAGTTTATATTTCATAATTTATATTTTTTTATATTTAATACTTAACATTAACTGTAAAAAAACAAGGGGTGGGGAAGGGGTGAGGGGGTGGGGGAGAGGGGGAGAGGGGGGGCTCGACCAACCGAATGGCCCAGACCACTGCCTTGAACCTGCAGGCCTAACCTGATTGTACTTCAGTTGTCAAGGTCTAGCCTACCAGATCAAAATCAAAATCAAAACCCAAGTTCTCAGATCAGTTGATTGATGTTTACGGAGTATGTTTGGAATTTAGATTAAAACTCTCGGAACAAATCAGTGGATAAATATGAGAATTAAAGTTCTATACACCGAATGTGGAGGTCAATTCACCTCACTCAGAAAAAATTATTTTATAATATATGATAAATTTAAAAGAAATTTAATTGTAATGAATAAATCGATTTTAGTGAAATTTTATAAATTTTTTAATATACGAGGTTAAATTGATTTTTTTTAATTTTTTCAATTTGATATTACTTCTATTCCTTGATGTATGCATCTTCCTTTAATATTTTAAAAATAAATAATAATTTAATTTATATTATTTTTATAACATAAAAAATTTAAATATTTATCAACAAATTTGTGATTAAAAAATCGTATTAGGGGTCAATAAGGGAAGGGAGGGGTGTATGTATATATATATATATATATATATATATATATATATATATATACGGTCCGGATCAAGTGCATACCCCTTATCTTACTCACCCGTGCTCACCCCCTTTTAGGCGACGGTTTCGGTCATACAACCGTCGCCTATATTTTTAGCGACACTATATGTTGTCCGTCGTTAAAAGTATAGGCGACGGTTGTATGACCGAAATCGTCGCCTAAAGGGGGTGAGTAAGATAAGAGGTATGCACTTGTTTCTTGCTCTCTCTCTCTCTCTCTTTATATATATATATATATATATATATATATATATATATATATATATATATATATATATATATATAATGTTATTACTTGTTATATTAATAATATTGTAACAAAATATATCTTTTATGTATGTAACCGGCCACAAAAATAAACCCCGAAAAGTTGCAATAATAAATATTATAACATCTAAAATGAATATAAATAAATTTAATTTTAATCACTAAAAATGTGAAACCCCAGATTTTATGAATAAAGATTTAATTTTTCGAAATATTTTTTTTAAATATTATGGTGTGAATTTAAGATAATGTTATAGTTGTGGGTAGTATTTATAAATTTTGTAAAGTATGCAAGTTGTTGTATTATATTCGATTGGTCGGGGAATATTATTTTTATCGGGGAATATTCGTATGGCGGCACAATTATTGGTGGACCCCACAACGGAATTATTGTCGGATTGAGAAAACGACAAAAATATTTTATTAAAAATAACGGCGGAAATTTTACCGTTGATACTGTTGAACTACTCGGTAGTAAAAGTACAGTAATACGTGAGGTTGCATAGTAGCATACGGTATTGATTATTGAGACTTACGTGATTAGTCACTCCGTTTGATTCAATTATTGTCAATTAATAATATGAATTATTTAGCGATAATGAAGTTTTGTTTTATTCGTATTATTAACGTAATAAAACAGAAACATCTTTTTATATAAAACAGAATACTTTATTAAAGTTATTCTATAAATAGAATATATTATATTTTATTTAAAAGATTTTTCTTTAAATATGGACCGTCAGATTAAAGTAAATCAATCTGGACCGTTCATAGATTAGTTACTATGCATTCCATTCTCCTATAAATAGAAGCTCATTCCTTCATTATTTCTTACAAATTCACTGAAACTCTAAAGAGAGAAAATTATAGAGAGAAAGAAGAAAAGTATTCTGCTACTTTCCTACTCTTATATCAAGTTTCTTTTACGGTAAGGGATGTTATTTGTTGTACTCATGAAGAGAACTTCTGTTATTCCATTATTTATTATTTTGTTGGAATAACCTGTATACGCGGGTTACCCTATACATGGTGAAATTCTTCTAATATTTCGTTCTTTATTATTTATATATATATATATATATATATATGCACATATATGAATATTTATAATATATTTTTTAATATTAATTATTATGTACTCATAATATTTCTAATTTTTTAATATATAGTCATTTAGAGACTAAGTTGGATGATTTAGAGGCATGGAAAAAGATGAGAAAGTTAAAATATTTTATAGGGAACCGATATTTTCACATACAAAATTGATATTTTCATATGATCTCTCTCACATGAATAGTGATTGTGTCCCACCTTCGTGTGTGAGAGACTTATCTGAAAATATTATTTTAACATGTAAAAATATCAGTTTTCATTTTATATTACCTAAAGTAGCCTTTCAAAATAAATTATGTCATTAGTGTGATCATTATTTTCTTTTCTTTTCTTTCTCATTTCATCCCTCAAAACTCTCAACATTATTATAATCATATTTTTCTTTTCTTAACATGGTTGTCAACATGCACAAATTGTCCCGAGGCCTGCAGCTTGGCCTTGATCCGACCTACATGGTCAAAGACAGGTCTAGTTAAGGCCTAGACCAGGCTAGCCCGACCTGGAAGGTCATGAACAGGCCACTAACTTAAAAATAAATTCTTGTTTTGCCTGATCTAGTAAAAAGCCCGAGTTAAACCGCCCAATGGTATTTACTATTTTAAGCTCAAGAATTTTTTTAAAAGATCTAACTATAGTACAAGCTTTTATTTCTATATTAGTGAATGCTAATATAAAAGTTCACTTTTTTAATTGGATTTGAATTTTGAAATAATTAGTTGTGCATTTTTTTATGTTTAAAATAAATAGAAAAAGTTGCATATAAATTATGAATAGACTATAGCTTCCAAAATATTTGAATTTTGGCCATCATATCTCAACAAAGATCCAAAATCTTATGTGTGGTGGATGAGGTGCAAACTTACCAAAAATATGTGGAAGTCATTTTTTAAATAATAAGTTATTCTAATTCTTCATTTAAATTTTCAGTTTTACAAAATTTTATTAGTTTATATTTCATAATTTATATTTTTTATATTTAATACTTAACATTAACTGTAAAAAACAAGGGGTGGGGAAGGGGCAAGGGGGTGGGGGAGAGGGGGAGAGGGGGGGCTCGACCAACCAAATGGCCCAGACCACTGCCTTGAACCTGCAAGCCTAACCTGATTGTACTTCAGTTGTCAAGGTCTAGCCTACCAGATCAAAATCAAAACCCAAGTTCTCAGATCAGTTGATTGATGTTTACGGAGTATGCTTGGAATTTAGATTAAAACTCTCGGAACAAATCAGTGGATAAATATGAGAATTAAAGTTCTATACACCGAGTGTGGAGGTCAATTCACCTCACTCAGAAAAAATTATTTTATAATATATGATAAATTTAAAAGAAATTTAATTGTAATGAATAAATTGATTTTAGTGAAATTTTATAAATTTTTTAATATACGAGGTTAAATTGATTTTTTTTAATTTTTTCAATTTCATATTACTTCTATTCCTTGATGTATGCATCTTCCATTAATATTTTAAAAATAAATAATAATTTAATTTATATTATTTTTATAACATAAAAAATTTAAATATTTATCAACAAATTTGTGATTAAAAAATCGTATTAGGGGTCAATAAGGGAAGGGAGGGGTGTATGTATATATATATACGGTCCAGATCAAGTGCATACCTCTTATCTTACTCACCCGTGCTCACTCCCTTTTAGGCGACGGTTTCGGTCATACAACCGTCGCCTATATTTTTAGCGACACTATATGTTGTCCGTCGTTAAAAGTATAGGCGACGGTTGTATGACCGAAATCGTCGCCTAAAGGGGGTGAGTAAGATAAGGGGTATGCACTTGTTTCTTGCTCTATATATATATATATATATATATATATATATATATATATATATATATAATGTTATTACTTGTTATATTAATAATATTGTAACAAAATATATCTTTTACGTATGTAACCGGCCACAAAAATAAACCCCGAAAAGTTACAATAATAAATATTATAACATCTAAAATGAATATAAATAAATTTAATTTTTATCACTAAAAATGTGAAACCCCAGATTTTATGAATAAAGATTTAATTTTTCAAAATATTTTTTTTAAATATTATGGTGTGAATTTAAGATAATGTTATAGTTGTGGGTAGTATTTATAAATTTTGTAAATTATGCAAGTTGTTGTATTATATTCGATTGGTCGGGGAATATTATTTTTATCGGGGAATATTCGTATGACGACACAATTATTGGTAGACCCCACAACAGAATTATTGTCGGATTGAGAAAACGACAAAAATATTTTATTAAAATTAACGGCGGAAGTTTTACCGTTGATACTGTTGAACTACTCGGTAGTAAAAGTACAGTAATACGTGAAGTTGCATAGTAGCATACGGTATTGATTATTGAGGCTTACGTGATTAGTCACTCAGTTTGATTCAATTATTGTCAATTAATAATATGAATTATTTAGCGATAATAAAGTTTTGTTTTATTCGTATTATTAACGTAATAAAACAGAAATATTTTTTTATATAAAACAGAATACTTTATTAAAGTTATTCTATAAATAGAATATATTATATTTTATTTAAAAGATTTTTCTTTAAAGATGGATTATTAGATTAAAGTAAATCAATCTGTACCGTTCATGGATTAGTTACTATACATTCCATTCTCCTATAAATATAAGCTCATTCCTTCATTATTTCTTACAAATTCACTGAAACTCTAAAGAAAGAAAATTATAGAGAGAAAGAAGAAAAGTATTCTGCTACTTTTGTACTCTTATATCAAGTTTTTTTTACGGTAAGGGATGTTATTTATTGTACTCATGAAGAGAACTTCTGTTATTCAATTATTTATTATTCTGTTGGAATAACCTGTATACGCGGGCAACCCTATACATGGTGAAATTCTTCTAATATTTCGTTCTTTATTATTCTGTCGGAATATCCTGTCTGTGCATTTACGCCGGACCTGGTTCCATTATTTATTATTCTGTCGGAATATCCTGTCTTTGCGTTTTACGCCGGACCTGGTTTCATCTTTATTATTCTGTTGGAACATCCTGTCGGTGTAAATTTCACCTGACCTGGTTCCGTTATTATTATTCTGTTGGAATAACCTGTCTATGAGAAGTACCGCATGCATGGTGATTTCTTTTGTTATTCCATTCTTTATTATACTCAGTTGGTTAAAGTTTTGACTTCTATACTCCATGAAATTAGTAGAATATCCTTGATATTTCCGCTTCATCCAGTATCTTTTCATGGAAATATTCTTCTGAGTATTCTTGAATTTTACTCTACACAAAAGTATCATATTGACAATTTGGACGTTATTGATTCTTGAACAAATTAATTCTTGAACTTGTTTTATTGAATTCTTATATCATTGTCACCATCCTCATGCTTATATTATGTTGAAAGTCATCTGTGGCCTGTAGTGCATAGATGGACTTGGTATAATTATGACCAGGGATTATTCGGTATAATCATAACCGTAATGTTACAAATATTGTGGAAAAAGTCCTCATTGGCCCGTAGTGCATTGATGGACAGTTTTTGGTATGATTATGGCTGTGGATTCTCTTTAGCCGTAGTGCAAAGATGAATTGTTTTATGGCATGATCAGGACCGTTGATGTGACGCCCCCAAAATTAGGTATACATCACCCATCTTGGGCCGTCAGATACAAAGTATAGAATATAAATACAACTTAATAATACAACTGTAGTGTACAATACGACAAAACATAAATTGTGAGTTTGAATATAAATATTATCTTCTAGAGAGTATTCATACTCAAAAGGAGTCCTCATTACATTTATTAACACACTATTACATAGAATAGTGAAGACTACTAACTAATACTATCATTCGGATCATCACTCCGTTTCTCGACTTGCCCCAGCTACGTTCTCATTTCCTGAAGAGAACAATGAAAGAAAGGGTGAGCTCAACTAGCCCAGTAAAAATATTATGACTAAGATAATGCAGAATAAATTATCATTAGACTTCAACAATGTTAAACTGATAAAATATAATAGACATCAAGTTTAACTGCAGCGGAACAAGCAATCCATTAAAAGAGTCAAGTAGAAAATAAACTCTACTATCTTTTATGATTTAAAAGGTTTTTCAACATTGTGATCGTTGGGACTCAGCTTAATAAAATAATCCACATCATCGAATCACCCCTGCACTACGGCCAAGGATATTCGTGTATTCATTAATGGTCATGATCATGCCAACAACTGTCCATCAATGCACTACGGGCCAATGAGGACTTTTACTACATCATTTGTAATATTACGGTCATGATTATACCGAATAATCCCTGGTCATAATCATACCAAGTCCATCTATGCACTACAGGCCACAGATGACTTTCAACATTTTATAAACATGAGGATGATGACAATGATATAAGAATTCAATAAAATAAGTTCAAGAAATAATTTATCCAAGAATTAACAACGTCCAAATTGTCAACATGATACTGCTTTGTGGAGTAAAATTCAAGAATACTTAGAAGAATATTTTCATGAAAAGATACTGGATGAACCGCAATTATCAAGGATATTCCACTAATTTCATGGAGTATAGAAGTCAAAACTTAACCAACTAAGTATAATAAAGAATGGAATAACAAAAGAAATCACCCGGTATGTGATAGACCGCACAGACAGGTTATTCCAACAGAATAATAAATAATAGAACCAGGTCCGGCGTAAACGCACAGACAGGATATTCCGACAGAATAATAAATAATGGAACCAGGTCCGGTATAAAACACACAGACAGGATGTTCCAACAGAATAATAACAAGACGGAACCAGGTCCGGTGTAAAACACACAGACAGGATGTTCCAACAGAATCATAATAAAAACGGAACCAGGTCCGGTGTAAAACACACAGACAAGATGTTCCAACAGAATAATAATAAAAACGGAACCAGGTCTGGTGTAAAACACACAGACAGGATGTTCCAACAGAATAATAGAAGAATGTCACCAAGTATAGGGTAGACCGCGTATACAGGTTATTCCAACAGAATAATAAGAAATGGAATAACAACAGTTCTCTTCATGAATAAGAAAGAATAACACCCCTTACCGTTTTAAAGAAGAGCTGAAATAAGGAAGTAGTTAAGTAGAAGAATACTCTTCTTCTCTCTCTCTATAGTCTCTTTCTATAGTTTCTCTCTATAGTTTCTCTCTCTAGAGTTCAGTGAATTCGTAAGAAATAATGAAGGAATGAGCTGCTATTTATAGAAAAATAGAATGCATAGTAACTAATCCATGAACGGTCCAGATTGATTACTTTAATCTGACGGTCCATATTTAAAGAAAAATCTTTTAAATAAAATATAATATATTCTATTTATAGAATAACTTTAATAAAGTATTTTGTTTTATATAAAAAGATGTTTCTGTTTTATTACGTTAATAATACGAATAAAACAAAACGTCATTATCGCTAAATAATTCATATTATTAACTGACAATAATTGAATTAAACTGAGTGACTTCTCACATAAGCATTAATAATCAATACTGTGTGCTACTATGCAACCACACGTATTACTGTACTTTTACTATCGAGTAGTTTAATAGTATCAATGGTAAAACTTCCGCCGTTATTTTTAATAAAATATTTTTGTCGTTTTCTCATTCCGACAATAATTCCGTTGTGGGGTCCACCAAAGATTGTGCCATTGTACGAATATTCCCTGTTAAAACGAATATTCCCCGACCAATCGAATATTATATAACAACTTGCGTACTTTGTAAAATTTATAAATATTACCCATAACTATAACATTATATCAAATTAACTCCATAATATTCAAAAATGATATTTATAAAAAATTCATCTTTATTTATAAAAGTTGGGGTCTTACAGTTGATGAAAACACGATTATCTTTGGCCCATAGTGCATGGATAATTCGTGATCGTGATACTAAAGAATATCCTTGGCCGTAGTGTATGGGTGATTCGATAATGTGAATTATTTATTAAGCTGAGTCCCAGCGACAAAAGTCATGAAAAACCTTTTAAATCATAAAAGATAGTAGATTTTATTCTCTACTTGACTCTTTTAATGGATTGCTTGATCCGCTGTAATTAAACTTGATATCTATTGTATTTTATCAGTTTAACATTGTTGAAGACTAACGATAATTTATTCTGCATTATATTAGTCATAATATTTTTTACTGGGCTAGTTGAGCTCACCCTTTCTTTTACTGTTCTCTTCAGGAAATGAGAATATAGTTGGGACGAGTCGGGAAACGGAGTGATGGACCAGATGATAACATTAGTAGTCCTCACTATTCTATGTAATAGTGTGATAATAATTGTAATGAGGACTCTTTTTGAGTATGGATACTCTCTAGAAGACAATATTTGTATTTAAACTCACAGTTTATGTTTTGTCATATTATATACGACAGTTGTATTATTAAGTTGTATTTGAATTTTGTACCATGTATCTGGCGACTCAAGATGGGTGATGTATACCTAATTTTGGGGGCGTCACAGTTGGTATCAAAGCTTAGGGATATGATCCCTGGCTAGGATGTGAGAATAGAACTAGGAGGAGAGAGACGGGGAATTCCTTCGCTAGTACGACCTACCTAAGTTTATTTGGTATTTAATTGGTCGGTCAGAATATAGGGATAATATGTTACATGTCAATTAAACTTTGTTTTGTGACAGTGTTTGGGAATGGAAGCTGAAAATGTTTACAATGAAGTGAATGAGACCGTGGAGACACCTATAATCACCAACTAGGTTAATGTGATTAGAGATATCCATGTGGTGATTGAGGAATTAAAAGTTGCACTCAAGCTAGTCGCAAAGGTAGCAACTGAGAGTGAAGAAGAAGAGGAACCTGAGGTTATTTTATTAGAAGAACTTATTGATCAAAATATAGAATTACAAAATCGTATTCATGAGTTAGAAGAGCAGGATGAAGAACGACAGGCGGTCGTAGAACAAAGGGTTGCAATAATTCAAAATTGTATTACCCGATGTGCGATGGTTGAACAGAAGCACTCTTTGGCAGAGTATACGATATTAAAGCTGGAATCTGAGAATTCAAATGTCAAGGAGCAGCTGAAAGAAGAAATAACTGAACGAGTAAGAATGAAAGATGCATGGGTAAAAGCCGCACGACGCATTGATATTGTGAAAAAAGAAGTCCGATCCAAGAAAGCTAAAATAGATGATATGTATTTCTCTTTTTCGATAGCAATTGGGAGAATCCAGCATCGAGTTTTGAATTACCCTAACGAGGAATCGAACGAAGTTATCATTGGTTAGTTAATTATAAATTCTTGCGCAGTCTATACCTTATTAGATACCGGTTCTACCCATTCTTTTATCTCTCTTGCTTGCGCTCAACGGTTAAATTTGACTTCGGAGAAATCAGACTTTGACTTATTGGTTGAAACTTCGATAGTAGAAACCTTCGTTACCTCCACTATTTATAAATATTGTTCAAATCAACACTTACACGTTACATGTCGATCTTATCTCTTTGAAAAAACTTGCATTGATGTGATTTTTGGAAACGATTAGTTAACTGCTCATCATGCTTTTCGTAAGGTTGTTAGCTTTCATATTCCTAACCAACCTATTATGCGAATTCAAGTAACCAAACCACTAAAGTCAATCATGGTCATATCAAGCCATAAGTAAAGATCCCCGTTCCTTTCGTTGTTGACTTCCTGGTGTGGAATGCACCGAAGCCAGACTTTCCGTAGGAGACGTTATAAATGACGATGGCAAGTTGATAGGTATCAATGTGACTTGTTATCCAAGTCTTGGATGAGGGTCACAGTTTTGAATGATATTTCTATTATTAATAAATTTCCTGACGTATTCTTGAAGACTTCTTAGTCTATCCCAGAGCATGAAATCGAATTTTGTATTGACCCCAGTACAAAACCCATTTCTTAAACACTCAAATATTTTTTTTTTCAACTAAAACGAACGTATTATGCGCCAAAGACGTTGGCTCGAGCTGTTGAAGATTACGATCGTACCATTCAATATCATCGTGAAAGTGCGAACGTGATAGCTGACGCGTTGAGTAGAAGATCGTATGCGAGTTAGATGTTGTTAACACAAAGACCCATTTCGTATAACTTACAAATGATGAAGATAGAGTTAAAGACCCTAGGGACCCATGTGAAGATAACGAATATACGATTAGAATCGACTTTAATCGATAAAGTTAAAGCCGTGCAAGCTACGGACCCGGAGCTGATGAATACTAAGAAGAAGGTTCAAGAGGGCGTTATTCTAAAAGCAAGAATCGATGAAGAGAGGAAATCTCAACCCTCGATTTAATTGGCCCATTTGAAATCCTCGATGAAGTAGGAACAATGGCTTATAGACTCGTTTTACCACCAAGTATGTCGCGTGTTCATAACATTTTTTAACGTATTGATGTTACGTAAATATGTGGACGATCCGAACTATATTATTGATTTAGAACCAGACGAGATAGCGGATAATTTAACGTATGAAGATGTACCTGTTAAAATTCTGGAATGTATTCAACACTCAAAGGCTATACCTCAAGAGTTAGAATCTGACGAAGTGTCCTCATCTGTTCGGCATACCAGGTACGTACGAAAATTTCGAGGGCGAAATTTCATAAGGAGTGGAGATTGTGAAACCCCAGATTTTATGAATAAAGATTTAATTTTTCGAAATATTTTTTTTAAATATTATGGTGTGAATTTAAGATAATGTTATAGTTGTGGGTAGTATTTATAAATTTTGTAAAGTATGCAAGTTGTTGTATTATATTCGATTGGTCAGGGAATATTATTTTTATCGGAGAATATTCGTACGACGGCACAATTATTGGTGGACCCCACAACGGAATTATTGTCGGATTGAGAAAACGATAAAAATATTTTATTAAAAATAACGGCGGAAGTTTTACCGTTGATACTGTTGAACTACTCGGTAGTAAAAGTACAGTAATACGTGTGGTTGCATAGTACCATACGATATTGATTATTGAAGCTTACGTGATTAGTCACTCAGTTTGATTCAATTATTGTCAATTAATAATATGAATTATTTAGCGATAATGAAGTTTTATTTTATTCGTATTATTAACGTAATAAAACAGAAATATTTTTTTATATATAACAGAATATTTTATTAAAGTTATTCTATAAATAGAATATATTATATTTTATTTAAAAGATTTTTCTTTAAATATGGACCGTCAGATTAAAATAAATTAATCTGGACCGTTCATGGATTAGTTACTATGCATTCCATTCTCCTATAAATAGAAGCTCATTCCTTCATTATTTCTTACAAATTCACTGAAACTCTAAAGAGAGAAAATTATAGAGAGAAAGAAGAAAAATATTCTGCTACTTCCCTACTCTTATATCAAGTTTCTTTTACGGCAAGGGATGTTATTTGTTGTACTCGTGAAGAGAACTTCTGTTATTCTATTATTTATTATTCTGTTGGAATAATCTGTATACGCGGGCTAACCTATACATGGTGAAATTCTTCTAATATTCCGTTCTTTATTATTCTGTCGGAATATCCTGTCTGTGCGTTTACGCCGGACCTGGTTCTATTATTTATTATTATGTCGGAATATCATGTCTGTGCGTTTACGCCGGACCTGGTTCCATTATTTATTATTCTGTTGGAATATCCTGTCGGTGTGAATTTCACCTGACATGGTTCCGTTATTATTATTCTGTTGGAATAACCTGTCTATGCGAAGTACCGCATGCATGGTGATTTCTTTTGTTATTTCATTCTTTATTATACTCAGTTGGTTAAAGTTTTGACTTCTATACTCCATGAAATTAGTAGAATATCCTTGATATTTGCGCTTCATCCAGTATCTTTTCATGGAAATATTTTTCTGAGCATTCTTGAATTTTACTCTGCACAAAAGTATCATGTTGACAATTTGGACGTTATTGATTCCTGAACAAATTAATTCTTGAACTTGTTTTATTGAATTCTTATATCATTGTCATCATCCTCATGCTTATATTATGTTGAAAGTCATCTGTGGCTTGTAGTGCATAGATGGACTTGGTATGATTATGACCAGGGATTATTCGGTATAATCATAACCGTAATGTTACAAATGTTGTGAAAAAAATCCTCATTGGCCCGTAGTGCATTGATGGACAGTTTTTGGTATGATTATGGCTATGGATTCTCTTTAGTCGTAGTGCAAAGATGAATTGTTTTATGGCATGATCAGGACCGTTGATGAAAACACGATTATCTTTGGGCCGTAGTGCATGAATAATTCGTGGTCGTGATACTAAAGAATATCCTTGGCCGCAGTGCAGGGGTGATTCGATGATGTGGATTATTTATTAAGCTGAGTCCCAGCGATAAAAGTCATGAAAAACCTTTTAAATCATAAAAGATAGTAGATTTTATTCTCTACTTGACTCTTTTAATGGATTGCTTGACCCGCTGCAGTTAAACTTGATGTCTATTGTATTTTATCAGTTTAACATTGTTGAAAACTAACGATAATTTATTCTGCATTATCTTAGTCATAATATTTATTACTGGGCTAGTTGAGCTCACCCTTTTTTTTATTGTTCTCTTCAGGAAATGAGAATATAGTTGGGACGAGTCGGGAAACGGAGTGATGGACCAGATGATAGCATTAGTAGTCCTCACTATTCTATGTAATAGTGTGATAATAATTGTAATGAGGACTCCTTTTGAGTATGGATACTCTCTAGAAGATAATATTTGTATTCAAACTCACAGTTTATGTTTTGTCGTATTATACACGACAGTTGTATTATTAATTTGTATTTGAATTCTGTACCATGTATTTGACGACTCAAGATGGGTGATGTATACCTAATTTTGGGGGCGTCACAAAAAATAATAAATATTATAACATCTAAAAGTTACAATTAAACATAATTTTTTTAAACAAACCATATCAATTTCATAAACTTTTAAAAAGTCAAAACAAGGGTAAGGATCAAGTATATATTCCTTATCTTATTCACTCGTACCCACCTCTTTTAGGCGACGGTTTCGGTTATACAAGTCTATACTTTTAGCGATACTATATGTTGTCCGTCGTTAAAAATATAGACGACGGTTGTATGACCAAAATTATCGTCTAAAAGAGGTGAATACGGATGAGTAAGATAGGGGTATCTACTTAATTCGGAGCGGTCAAAACAAATCTCTAACCCACGTGACCCACCCACAAAAATAAACCCCGAAAGCCCCTGCAAATCCATTTCGGACCCAAAGCTACAAACGATGCAGAGATGGTGCTCCAAGCTCCGGTCAATCGCCGCCCTCCGCCCAACAACCACCGCGCCTCTTCTTCATTCTCATCGTCTTCTCCATTCTTCTCCAAATATTCTCCATAAAACCTTCACGCAGCCTGTAATTTCCTCCAACATTAACCCCATTTTCAATGCCTTTTCAACAGCGCAGCTGGCGCTGTCCAATCACGCTCCTTCCCTCCCTCTCTCTGTAAGTTAGGGTTTATCTTCACCGATTTTTTTTTTCAATTTGGTTATTTTGAAATTGCAAAAAACAGAAAGCACCCAAATTTTCATTACTGTTTTATACTCTCTCACTGAATTAGTTGCGTTTTCCTGATTTTATGAAGTTTATTTTTTTTCTTTGTTATTAACAATGTGTAAAATAGTGACTTTTTATGGGTTTGTTTAATCCGTATTACGGAATTAAAGTATTGATTTTTTGTATATATCTGATTTTGTGTGTGTGTGTGTGTATATATATATATATTTATGCTTAGTTGATACAAGTGAGACATATTACTTTGAAACAAAGGAAGAAAAAGTTGAAGAGTAGGAAGCCAGCTACTCCAGTCGTTTCGAAGGTCAAGAAAATCAAAATGAAATCTTATTCGTATGTCTCTTTTCTTTGTAAACTTCAGTCTTGTAATGTACTATGTACTATGTGTTTATGCATTTGTATGTATAAAGTGGAAGAGTAAATGTATTGGATTTTATTGACAGGTCATATAAGGGAAGATTTAGGGTCATGAAGGATGGGCAAATTAGGCGTTGGAAGGAGGGAAAACTACACAATGCACATTTAAAGGTATGTATGCTCATACTTTCTCATCTAATCGAATTAATTACGTTTCAAATTTTATTAATAAGTTCCAAAAAGATTACATATGAAACATTAGCAAAAATTTTTTCATTTGACAATTTTTAGCATGGCTTGTCGGTAAACTTGTTGGTTATGTATTATCTGTTTAGTGGAACTTATCCAAAAAAATTTTTAAAAAAAGAAAAGAAAAGGAAAAAAACAAGTATGATCTGTTTAGGATACTTGTTTGGTTTTGGTTAGTTGGATTGGAGTTTCATATAGTTACTGACTTTTATCCCCCAAAATCTACATGAATGTTGATAAATATACAAAAAGATATGACATAATTGGAATCATAGGTGAATGTCAAAATGTGCATTCTTGTAATAAATGAAAAGTTTGTATTTTCTATAATGTTAGTGGTCCCATTCAAGCTTTGTTCTAATACTTGTAAATTTTGGGCTCTATACTACTTAAAGACCAATGATGTCCTAGACATGCCATGTTAATGTCCCTGTTCAGATGAAATCATTGGTTGTTTTGGAAATTGGTAGAATTAGTTGCTGGTAACAATTTTTTGATATTAAAGACTGTCAAAGACGGTCGGTGGCAAAATATTGTACTGTTTTGTATCTATGGATGCTTTTAGATGGGTGGCTATTTTTGTGTTTGTTGAGATTTGGAGTCCGGTTATTCTTTGATCTTTGTTCTTCTCTGTTCTTTTCCATTTCCACTTGGGAACCTTTTGTAATTCTATCTTTTTTAAATTCTAATAAATTCTTCTTTTATGGGAAAAAACCATTATGAAAGCTTAAATAGCCATATTACCCCATGGTATATCCACGATGGCGAGCGAGAGGATGATAAGCAGTTTGAATTTTTCCTTCTGCAAATTATCTTATAAAAAGGGACATTCCTCAGCAAAAAACACATGCACTATCCAGTGATTAGATTGGTATCTCAATTGATTTCCAAATGTGAGTACTAACCTCAGGCATGAGACACACGCTCAAATTTAAGCGAGAGTCCATGCTGGGGTTCATTGCACAAGGCTTTCGTAGGTTTGGTTCAAATGGGTCAACCCCAGGGTCTCTGTTGTGGGATGTTTTTGGGTTACCTATATAAAAAAAAGAAGATACAGCCCTTTTAAGTTATAAAAAAAGAGGGGAGGTTGGGGGTGGGTAACTGTTATGCGTTTTGCTTTTTTGTGTTTGAATAACCCTTGCTATTGAAGACACATGTGCTACCACCTTTTACTTTAGTGTTTTTCTTGCTAGTGGTTGATTATAATTTCTGATATCCTTGAAAAGAAAGGCTTTTAGACTGTTTTGCTATGTACCCTTAGCTTCTGGAACACAGTCTGGGCCGTGAGCTTAATGATAAGAAATAAAATGAGTATGGAAAGAAGTAGAGGCAACTTTTTGAAAGATAAATTTAGTACAAGGTTAACATTATTATTCATATCATCACTACACCACCATCATTATTCATAATCAGTCGGTAAAGAAAGCCTTGCTTCTTAGCGCTATATTATTATGTATATATATTTATTTTAGTTCAAGTAAGTGCATAAATTATTGAAGCTCTCCCGCATAATGTTAATATCCTCGTGCATAGCTTAAAACCTATTTTGATACTGAAATTACCCAGTGATGTGTCCCAGTTAAGCTTCAGTCACCTCTTCGGCTTGCAACAGATGACTTCCTAACTACGCTTGTAGGAAATCCTTCTTTTATGTATATATTTCGAGAGAGATCTTTAAAATGAGGATTACTATGTTACATGAACTCGAGTACGGGAATCTGGTGTTGGTAGTGTGAAGTGTAAATGGTCCAAATTTTAGATATGTCATAAATACAACAAGTAATGTGACTTAAAGTTTATATTATGTGAGGTTAGCGAAATTATTTAAAACGTTTGGGTTAATTTGAAAAGAAAATATGATTAGTTTGAGTATATTGATTATATATATGACAGATTTAGTGAAAAAACTAATAAGTTTATGGGTTTAAATTTGAATATGAGGAAGTTTATTGGTACATAATCAATCTTTGGCAACTCGTCCGACCGACAAGTGAAGGATCCGTCCTGGATCCCACACCCACACCCACACCCACACCCACACCTAAGGCTGTAAACGAGCCAACACAGTTCGAGCTCGATTCGGGCTGAACTCAAAAAAATACGAGCGAGACTCGGATTCGTTAATAATATGATCAAAATCTGAGTATTAAAAATAGTTCGAATAAAAATATGAGTAGAATCTGAGCAAGGTTATACTCGACTCGTTTAAGATTCAAACTACTCGAATTCTTGATTGTGATTCGATACATACTCGGTTAATACATATTCGATTAAATGTTCGATACATTCTTTTATAATATATACAAATTTAAATCAAATTAGGATAGTTAATTATTATTTTGTTTTGTTTTTAATTTTAATTGTGATTTTATATTTGTAAAGTATAATAATAAATATATTTTCTCATTTTTAAGTAAAATAACAAATTTAATTTATAATTATATTTATTATAAAACTAGTTATTATGTAGAGACTCGAATTCGAGCTTGAATTTGAAGTTTGCGAGTAGTTTGAATAAATATTCGAGTCGAGTCGGATCGAATTCGAGTATTAAATATTCGAGTCGAGTCGAATCTGAGTATGATTTTTTAAATATAATTCGAATTCGAGCCGAATTCGAGTACGAATTTATCATTTCGAGTAGCTTTCTGTTCGCTCCGGTTCGACTCGTTTACACCCTTACCCACACCCACTCCCACTCCCACTCCCACTCCCACTCCCGACATTGGTACATTAGTCTGAACTAATACAGGTTAGGATTACATGTACTCTTCCTTTAATTTCTATTAGTATATGTGATCAACAAGAGTAGCGCTGATCCTTTGTTTCTTCTGTTTGGACATGCACCAAAGTGCTAAATGAGTTTTGAGTTTATTGTGTGGCGCCTTAGAACTTTTGAGTAGTGACATAGATGTTGATGCTTGATTCGATGCTAGAATTGAACTATTCTTTATGAGCAACTCTTTTGTATAACTTCCTATAACTGTGTGAGAATTTTCTTCTACAATGTAGTTTATCTTTCTTATTTTTTATAATAAAAATAAATTATGAAGTCCCATCTTTCTAAACAGAGCGTAATATTACTTCTAGTTATCTCACCATGCAATGCATTTTTACAGTTTGATTTAAGCTCGAGGTGTTCTCAGTTGCTCATATTTATACATTTTGTTATTGCTTCACCCGAGCCTATCATAGGCTATGCTTCCTCTTACTGTTCTCTACGAGGATTGAATTCTGTGCTCTTCACCACAGAGATATCAGCTAGTGGTAGCCTTCTTGGATTGACTTGTGATGCAAACAAACCTCATGAACACAGCTAATATTTTAAAAGTTCAATCAACCTGCCATGAAAGACATCATTGCTACTTTAGCTTGAACACTAGTGTATTACTTTGACTAAATGATCTTACCAAGTCATTGACACTGCTCACCAACTTGATCTTCCACGATGTAAAGGGCTACTTTTGCGTCGTCTATCTCATTAGGTAATTATTATGGTCCATCCAGCATAAGATGTAGAGTATACTACTTCACTCATCCGTTCCTGCGGTTCATAAGATGGTCCAAAGAAGTGTGGGGAATCTGCGGCTGGATTTTGGAATTCAATGAATCGAGAAATGAACATCAACTTCCTTCTAAATTTTGTGCTGATCTTAGAAAATATTAATCACATTTGTCAGCACTTAAATATAGGCAATCACAGTAGCTTTTTTTTATGCTCACGGCTCAACTCAAGAGGTAGACCCTGATCAGATAATTTGCCTATAGTGTGAATGGTAAGGACTTGGGAGTTATCAGTTTAAAGGATAGGGGATGCATAACCCCCAAGAAAAAGGGTAACGACATTCAGTATGGGAACACAATCTTCAGCTTAACAAGGATTTTGTATCTAAAGGGCTAATAGAGCTAAAGCAAGAACAGGCTTGAGCAGTATGGTTGATACTTTAAAGCCTTGTTTCATCCTCAAAGACTGTGTTGAGGCGAACACAGTGAACTACTATTTCTTTGTGAGGCAGTTTGTTTCAATTGTTTAGCGTTCTGCCTTAAAATTTATCTTTGCAGTTGGTATGATATAGATGGCCTTAGATAGAGAAGCAAAATAGGCTAGGGTGACCCAATTTTTTCTTATCATCTCCAGGGAAACTCCATTGCGGGGAAACTTTCTGCAGTCTAGGTATTTATTGATATATGAGTTGTCTAAAAGACGTTATACCTTGGTTTATTTGCATCTTTTAACAATTATGTAGATCAAGGGAACTTCATAGGCCAATGATGAATTTTTGTTGATTTTTCGATATGGAAAGAGAGAAGGGTGAAATCATCTTTATGCACTTGGCTACTCTGTTTAGCCATTACCATCACTTTGTAATAACTATTATTATTGATAATTAATATCATTTTCTGTTGACCCATGTTTAAATATTTGTGATTTTTTATGAGTTTTACACTTGATGTTTGTGAACTGGGAATGTGTATGTGAAAATTAACTAGTTTCTGTTGCTTAATGCAGTCTAAGAAATCAAAACGTAGACTAAGACAACCTGGCATTGTTCCTGTGGCTTATGCAAAAGTGATGAAGAAGCTCAACTTCAAATACTGCGGCTAAACATTGTGAGCACTCTGCGAGTTCTGCCATTTATGGCATTAAAAGAAGTTGTTTAGGTGGCCATTTGTTGTTCTACCTTTTACATTGCAGAATTGGTGGACCATGGAAGTGTAGAATGTTTCCTTTATTCTTTTTTTGTTTCTGGACAGTTTTAGCCATCACTTGATGACCATGGAAGTGTAGAACGTTTCCTTTATTCTTTTTTTTATTTCTGGACAGTTTTAGCCATCACTTGATTTGGTTACGCATAAAAATACATGCTCCCTTATACTTGTTGAGATCGAGTGATATATATTATCCGTTGAGACGCTGTTTATTCCAAATGGAAGTTCATTTTTTTGCTAATTTGGGGGAGGGGTTGAACCTAGTACACCAACTCAGCCAAAGGTAGTCGGTAATGCAAGTTTATTCAACTGACAAACACATGTTATTTAGTCAAAGGCACAAGTAGGTACTAGCCAAACATAACCATAGTAATACTAATGTTTGAACAAGGAAGGTTACAATACTCCATCATTATTCATAGTAATACATGATTCTATCTTTTGTTGGTGTATTTAGCCGCCACAACTCCCCCTCTCTCCAAAGATTCATAGTTAGGGTTGTAATCCATTTTTCTCCAAGTGCCACTCATTGGATCCATAATGTAAGCTTGGTTTAGATCAAATCTCCAGTTGCATGCAGATGCTGCCCCGCAGATGTAGTCGAATCTGTAAGCCACAAATGCACCCATGTTGGTTGAGCAGTTGTACATTGTTTGAGACGGAAAAAGTGAGTTTGTTTTGAAGGTGAAATTGAATTGCTGTCCGCCGTCCAAGTGCTGCACTTTCTGGCTTCTCTCGAAGGAGAAGCATCGTATGCTTAGATAATTCGTGTGGTTGTTTTGAATGTTGAGGAGTATCGTGTCGCCGTTGTTCCAAAAAGCTTCTGAAACTGGGCGGATGAAGATCAGCACTACTGCAACTAGTATGGAGGTATGCATAGTAATGGCAGCAGCCATGGAGGTCATATTGTTATACGCAGCCCCTCTGTTTCCCTTGCCTCCTGAATTATTTCACATTCAACAAGTATGTCTCATTAAAAAAAATAAAAATAAAATTACTCATTCCGTCGATTTATTTTTTTCAAAACTTAAAACAAATCATATCAATTTTAATTGATTTTTAAAATTTAATATAATATTGGTATTATAATTTGGAACTGAGAGAGTATTATATTATATTATATTATTTAATTTAGAAACAACATTTTTAACTTTCAGAGTAAAATAGGGGAGTTATTAATGTCCGAGGGTAAAATATGAAGAATTTTAAACTTTGGAGCCATGATTAAAAGAAAAGATTTGGGGAATAAAACTGTTTATTAATTAAAAATAATATATATGTCATGTCCAATCAAAATTTCATATTCCCATATATATATATATATATATATATATATATATATATATATATAAAGTTATTAATTCATGATCCTAAACAATCTCTATAGTGCATAAAAAATATTTAAGATTCTTGTTTTTGAAGTATGCTTAAATACAAATAATTCAAGCAAAAATGTACTTCTTTCTTTAAATAATGTACGTCCAAAAGAATTAACATGGGCATGCATGCTATACGTACCTCTAGCCGCCATTGGAGAGAGCTCCTTTCTCCCCCTGAATTCCTCCTACAGGAGAAGGGAGACAATGGAGACGGGAGAGACGAAGGGAGTTGAGGAGGATAATTGATTCTCTCTTTCTCCACAAAGCTTAATGAACCTTTTTTGGTATTTATATACACCTTCCGAATTATAATCTTGTCCAGTCAAAATTATTCAGCATAATAATTATTGGTGGGTTTGCTATTTTTAAGCTTTATGATTTATAAATGGAATACGAGCTACAGGCTACCTAAATCTGATGGGGAAACAATCGTATGGCTGTTACAGCAGGCTAAGCTGTCGATAATTGCCGCCACGGGAACTGGAACAAGCAGCAGGGGGCTCTTTTATTAGCAGGGTTGCATCAGAAAATTGATGAATTGGATGGGCATATGGGTGGGACAGGAGGAAATAGTAGTAGTAGTAGTAGTAGGTAAGGCTGAAAAAATGACCAAACAGTTCGGGTTCAATTTGTATTCGTTCGATTCGAGCTCGACTCGAAATATAAATGACTCAAATATGAGTACATTTTAAAGTTCGATAAATTACTCGAACCTCTTCAAATTGTAATTTTCTATTGATACTCGGATCATATTTGTTCGAAAAGTTCATTGAGCTCGATTCGAGATCGTACTAAACTCGGTAGCTAAACGAGTCTCAATCAAACTTTATTTTATACTCGATAAATTTTATGAACCGAATATAAGCATTCAATATATACTCGGCTCGACTCGATTAATTTACACACTTAATAGGCCAAATGTCAGTGAAAATTTGGGGAGACCCCGTGACAAGATTTTTGTTGTAATGCATATATAGAACTCTTAGATAGTACTACCTCCATCCCATAATAACTGTCGTTTTAGAAAGAAATTTTTTTCCCAATTTATTTGTCGTTTACAACTTTCTAGGAGAATAAATTATTTACTTTTCTATATCACCCTTACCTTCTCTAATTGTCCCCAAGAAATTTTTTACTTGTATTAATAGTTTTCAACTTCCCATAAAGGGGTAGTGATGAAATTTCACACCAATTTTAATTAATAAATGATAATACTAAATGACTTTCTTAATCTATGTGCATCAAGCTAAAGCTACAGTTATTATGGGATGGAGGGAGTATTATACTATTATTATAGAGTGCTATAGTTTGCATACGCAGACAATATAATTTGAATTAGCTTCAAGTTTAATTTCAAAAGTGAGTTTATTATTGTGCGAGGTATATTATATCCTTCAATTTTTATAGATAAATTGAATAATTTTATATATATATTAATTATTATTATATAATAATATATAATAATAATTAATATATTTAATTATTTATTAATGACGTCGTTAGATTAATAACAGTCGCTGGTTGAACACCTAGTATCTTTTCCGGTTTGATACCGGTCGGTTCTGTGACAAATAAAATCCATATAATTAATTAAACTACGTTCCCAATTCTTAATCATTTCAAAAATTTGTTGATAAATTCAATAATGTCATTTGTAACAAAAGAAGAACATGCCCATGCATGCATGTACATATAGATTACATGCAATCATCATAATGATGCCAATTAATAGTATTATATTCATCTCTACTCTACTATACCCAAGTGAACTAACCGAGGCTTTCCCCCCCAAATTTTCTCGAGTTTTTCAACCAGCTGTACGTAGTTCTACAGCATACATACAACTATTACTACATAGATTGATCCCATTTTTGGCACAAATATAGTAATTTATTTCTCGTGATCACGGCCTAAAAAAGTGCAAGATTTAATGGCCGAAAACGATGTTGAATTACCGGGAGGGAGATTGAGGGTGGTGGAAGAGGAGGCTACACCAGATGTGGCGATGAAACTGGAGAGGGCTACAGAGGTTTATAGGGAATATGGAGGGATTCAAGATAAGCCTAATAAGGGTGAAGTTATGGTTTGGTGTTTGTATGGACTATGTTCATATTTTATTCAAACGTTTCTTATTCCTATTGTGTTTCCACTCATTATCAGCCAAATCTCCAAGGCACCTACACCTGAGCAGGAGCAGGGTTGGGACAAGAGCTTCATGGGTTTGAGTACTTGTACCAAAATGGAGATGCAAGTGTAAGTGATACTACTATATTAAGTTCTTTGATTTGACATTTTTTAGGGGACAAAATAAAATTTGTCGCTAATAATTGTGTTGTCATTAAAAGCAATTTTTTGTGTCCCTAAATTTATATTGAAGAAAATTAATTGGAGGATAAATGTAATAGAAGAGATTCTATTTTAATTTTCTTAGTACACATTCAATAACATAAAAGTAGATTTTAACAACATTATTAGTAATATAATTATTTGTGACAAATTTTTTTAGTATTACTAACTTTATTGTGTCGCTAAATGTAATATTCATTGTTTAATTTGGTTAATCTGGCTAAACTTTTTCTTGATTCTAGGTACCAAGGACTAACATACCGATCAATAAATATCAAAAACTTAAATTTCTCAGCACTAGAATGGACATCAATTTCATGGTTCATAGGCCTAATCCTCTCCGCACCAATTCTTGCAATCATCTCAATCAACCTTGACTACGCCCAGCACCCTCAACTCCTTGCCGGAGCCGCAACCGCCCTTGGCCCCATCTCCTGCCTCCCCGCCGGCTTCTTCAAAACCCCCTTGATTTTCCCACCATACATCGTTGCCATCACCACTGCCACCACAATTGGCACAGCCTCCCACACGCGCCACCTCGGCCTCATGCTCCGTGGCTTCATCAGCTCCACCATTCACAAAAGCGAATTCAACTCCCGGCGACGAATTGCCGGCTGGCTTTCTCTTTACGCCACCGTGACCGGCTGCCTAGGTTCCGCAATCTTTGCGGCCTTCACGTACCGCATGCTACGTGGCCCGGATAAATTCACTAGCTTATGGATTGTCACAATTTTTAGTGGTCTAATGTGGCTTACAGGAATAATAATCCATATTTTCACTACAAATAGGCCTAGTGAAAATACAAAAACAGCCCTTAATTCCGTCCCCAAAACACACTTCTTTTCCATTTTTAGCCACCCTCACGCTGCCGGCAGCCTTGTGGGGGTTTTCCTTTCATCTTTAGCCACAATGTGCATATTTACAGGAGGGGTACTTTTTTTGGTAGGGCAAATTTGTCATAAACCATTGGAGATATTCTTTACATTGTTAGCCTATTTTATTTTCCCTATATTATCCCTCCCACTTTTACATCCACTTCAACAACTTATTAGGGCAGATGCATTGAAAATGCAGCTACTAGGGTTTATCTTATCGGCTCTTACAACCGGATTCGGATTCTATTTTCGGGACAAAAACTGGCAGAACCACCATGTGTTGGTTTTTACGGCGGTTCAAAGCACGGCAGCCGGGGTTTTGCATGGTTTTGGTAGGGTTTTGTTGGTGGATTGTTCTCCGGCGGGGAAAGAAGGGGTGTTTTCCGTATGGTTTTCGTGGGTGAGAGCTTTAGGAATGTGTGGTGGTTTCGCAGTGGCAACCGCTGGCGGTGGTGGGGATATTAGTAGGCCTTTTGGGGTTGCTTTTTGTGGTTGTATCGTTGGAATTGTTGTGTTGATATTTGGGAATATTAGTAACTTTGGTGGAGCTATAGCTGCTGGGAATGTGAGGGAGGATATATAGTAGAAAGAGTTCAACAATGCATGATTATGATGATAATTATGAAGGTAGCTAGAGCTGGAGATTAGCTAGGTTGTTTAGATTGTTTTGTTTTGGATTGTTTGATGGTTTTAACAGTTATTGGTTATTTGTGATTTTTTTCTTATCTCATTTTAATTGGATTTCTTCTATTTAATGTAGACAATAAGTTTGATTGTATCGATATATCTGGATATGTTTTTGTACTCCCTCCGTTTTACTTATCGTTTTAGAAAGTGAAATTTAATTTTTTTACTTGTCGTTTCTAAATTTTAAGAAAGTATTAATAACTTAATTTTTTTTATTATCTCTATATTAAACTAATAGATTTATGCGTCCAGATGCACCCAAAGTATACATCCAAGGACACATTTAAGTGTAAAATAGTACTCTCCCCGTCCCATAATATATGACGTTTTAGGTGATTTTATTTGTTCCAAATTATTTGACGTTTTAAAAAATCTAAGAGAATTAATTACAATCTTTTCAAAATTATCATATCTATGATGGAAAAATGTTACAGATGATAGAGAGTATGATAATAAATGAGATTTTAAGGGTATTATAGACAATTGATACTATATTTAATATTTTTTAATTATTTTCTTAATTCTTGTGCCTAATTCTAAGACGTCATATATTAAGGGATGGAGGGAGTAGTAAATGAGGAGATTGAGAAAGTGTTGTAGAGAGAGAAGAGAGAAACATTTTACTATTACTACTAACTCCGTTCCTAAAAGATTGTCGTTTAAGGTTTTGGTACATAGATTAAGAAAGTATCATTTACCAAGTAAAATTTGTTTGAAATTCCATCACTACACATTTATGGGAAGTTGAAAACTATTAATACAAGGGAGAGAATTTCTTGGGACAATGAGAGAAGGTAGGGGTAATATAGGAAAGTAAATAATTTATTCTTCTCAAAAGTTGTAAACTACAAATTTTTTGGAACAACTTTTTTCTTCTAAAACGACAATCTTTTTGGAACGGAGGGACTATCATTTTGTGCCTGAGCGTGTCGTCGTAAATATGTCATTTTTTCTAAAAAATAAATAAATCAGAACAACAGTTGTCTTGTTGTTGACAGAGGGAACACAAAGTCTTGGCCTAATGATCAAGATTGTGACCAATAGACTTGTTTGATCGATTCTCTCATTAATTATGAAGGAAGAATATATATCCGGAGGGATTAGTCAATCCGGTAGTTCTCACTATTGAATATGGCAAAGTTTTGATTATTCTACTAACAAGCTACAATATTTTGAAAGGTGTTAACGTCAAGATCTTCTCCTGCATCCCAATTACGTAAGATGCCCTGATCCTGCACAGTTCAACAGGTCAACACCAAAAGCTTGACAGCCTGACCGTCGGGGGATAGCTCCGGCGTGAGAGTCAGTACAGGCGATCACAAGGTTAACAATGGAGGAAAAATAATGACCAGTGTCTGAGTGAGTGAAAAATAATAACGTGTGTTGTGTTTTGTTACCTCTTTTCCTTTTGTGATCCTTGCCCCATACGTTCCCAAGACCCAGTTTACTGTGCCACCCACTATCTCCTGACACCTCCTCCCACTCCCGGTCATCTCAGCCGAAAGTATGTAGCTTATTTTCCCACCTGCTACCACTGTTACCTCCCGCCGGTAATCGGAGTCCCATCCTCATTAATGCCATGCAGTAAGATGGCAGACATAACAGTCAACTACTACCTTTTGTGATGATTACCGGTCAAAGATAGGATAAGTGACAACTTACATAATGGACCAATCCAATGACTAAGCCCAATATTATAACCAAGTAACGAGGTCCAAGTTGTTTGACCCAACACGATAAAAGTGACATAACCGAAAGGACAAGCCCATTCGGCCGGGTCCAGTATGAAAAGTATTATGGCCCAACATTGCCCCCCAGTCTTTTATTAAACATGATGTATAGTGAAAGACTGTAAATAGTGTAAGTCCATAGTGAAAGGGATTTGTAATAAACCAAAGGGGCTAAAAAGGAATCTCATCAAGGCCCAACTTGTGACAACCCCAAAATAGGTCCATTCCATCCAACCTATTCTGAGTCGCCAAATACATGGTACAGAAAATAACTACAACTTTATTACAACAATTGTCGTGCAAAATACAACAACACATATGCTGTGAGTTTGGATACAAATATATACCAAATGTGACTCATGTTCCAACCGTGGACATCACCTCACAATAACACCTTACATAAAGGTATAGTCAAAAACTGTTTTAGAAATTAGAATCTTTGGGAAGTGCTCAAGGAAACCTTCGTACATGGGAGGCCACGCATCTAGGTTATGATAGATATCATATGGCCACAGAATTATCCTTGGTTGACCCAATAGACCCCAAAGAAAAACGAGAAGATTACTATCATATTCTTCCCAATGGTGAGTCTTCTCTTGACTTATCATTATCTCCACTGTCTCTAATTGAGAATTATACTTCAAACAAACACCAAGATTATATAGGTAGTGCCCATAGATATACTCAGCAAGTGGATGAGCACAACCCTGTCTTATGATGACACGAGGTTGTATGTCATTAGACATCTTGTATGATAGTGACAAAACACCCTTCCAACGTTGGGTTCGCCTCACCCTATTTTCTTCACCAAATATAACTACTAAATGATGACCACCGTTCTATTCCCTTGTTACCCCCGCTCGACCCAGCTACACTCTTATTACCTGAAAGGAATTGTGAAGCAAAAGGGTGAGCACAACTAGCTCAGTAAAGAATATCATGACTAAAGATAATTCAATTATCAATAGCCTTCATCAACAATAAATCAGAGATTTAGAACATATGGTAAATGATAAAAATTTTAACCATAGTTGCAGCGGAACGAGCAATCCATTAGAAGAGTCAAATAGACTATAAAGTCTATTATCTTCTCCATGTTAAAAATCCACCAACAATGTTTTATCCCTGTAACATCAATCAACAATTCTGGTTCACAATCATATGAATAACTCATAATCATAATTGTGATTCTAAATTCCTCTTCTCATCCAGAACGATGATAATTTTCATCACCTATCTTTACCTGAAACATCAAAGATCATGGTTACATCAAATCACATTTCCTGTTCATAATCATACTAATAACTTCATCTTTGCACTACGGGCCAAAGATATTCATCAACAAACCATCTTTGCACTACGGGCCAAAGATATTCAACAACAGTTCATCTTTGCACTACAGGCCAAAGATATTCATCAACAGGCCATCTTTGCACTACATGCCAAAGATATTCATCAACAATTCATCTTTGCACTACAGGCCAAAGATATTCATCAATATTTCATCTTTGCACTACAGGCCAAAGATATTAATATCTCAAAGAAATATATAATCATTTCAGAATTTATATAAACAATAATTATAACCATGTTGATCAATTCACCTTTGCACTTAAGCTAACGATATTCACTTATAAATTCAATGGTCATGATCATACCAGTCACAATTCAACTTTGCACTACAGGCCAAAGAGAACCCTAGTCATGATCATACCAATAATCTACCCATCTTTACACTCTAGAGAAAGAGAATTTCAACATCAGGGTTATAAAAATGTTATATATGATAATAAAATCAATATAATCAACATATAGATTTAATCTTAAGAGTAATATTCATAACTCAACTATAATTTGGTTAGAAAAAAAGAAACCAATTTTTATCGTGAATAGTAACTCGTGAATAGTAACTCATGAATAGTAACTCGTGAATAGTAACTCATAAATAGTAAACTCGACACAAAAAGGTAGAAATTCCACAATAAAATCGATACCAGTATTTCGGTATAATGATATTGAAAGAATAATATTTCTTAAGCTTATAAACAATTTATTTAAATTGTTTACACTTTACTAAATAATGCATTTAATCATTCTAAAATACCAAACTCATAAGATTTTATCACCAATAATCAAAACCCTCATCAAAAATCTGCATATACCTCATATAGGATTCTCAAGCCATAAAATCCTATTTTCCAATTTTCTTACTTCACATAACATATTTAATTCATTTACTCATAACTAGTCCATTTTCATGAAAAATATCAAATCAGTTCCAAAAATATTTCTTTTCTGGGATTTAGCATAATATAGTCCAATATTGAACATATATTTTTCTCAGAATTTTTAAAACTCATTTACTATTTTTCATATGGCCAAAACCACCGAATATCTAGACATTTATCAAAAATTATACTTTTGTCCAAAAAATTCTGAAATTTACAGAGTATACTTCTATCATATACATGTACTCCCAATAAAAATTTCATCAATTTTGGAGTTAACCACAAGGAATTATAAGCTGTTACTTCTAAAATAGTCTTTTCTCATAAAATTCATAACTCTCAATCTATACATCCAAAAATCACCATTTTTGGACACAATCAAGAAAACTCATCAAAATATCATTTCAAATTTTTCCAGAATTTTTTGAAGATCAGAAAAATTACGAAACTGAAAATCATAACAACCCTTAAAATCCCTTAATATCCCTTACAATCCCTTACCTCAAAAGAGCAGTACTTCTGACTGGATATCGGATATGATGCTGAAGAAAACTTACACTAATGAATAGCAACTCACCAAGTATCTAAAAACTCACAAAATATACTTCATAATATAGAGAGAGAAAGAGAGAAAGCTTATGTTTCTGGTGTGATTTTCAATTCTAACTTAGCCCTCTATTTATAGGAAAATTTTGGTAGGTTTGACCTGCAACCTGATGGCTTTACCTGCTACTATTCCCACCCACCACATTTGAAATATAATTTAGCACATTTCTTCACCAACCACAAGTGGGGCCCACCAATTCTAGAATTTTCCACCAAAATGATAAACTCCGAAAATTCAACAATTTCTGAACCAGTCATCTCGTAAAATTCATAATAAATCATACGTTCATTTTTAACGGTTCAAAATTTGTGGGCATATACTCAACTTATATATGTATAACATATCCAAAAATTACCACGATCCAACGGTCGGATTAAAAATTATAACCCCCGTAAAATATCTCAAAAACCCTGATTTTTAATACCTCCATTCCGACAAAAATACGGATAAAAATCTCAACATTAACTCCTTCATTTTTTAACCACAAAAATATATCCCTCATTTATATCCACATAAAATAAATATTTTCTTATCATATGAATCAATAATTAATTATTCACAAATAATATTACAGAATCACATTTATGACAACCAGGCCGTTCCCAGGAAAGAGGGGGCTTTCCAATAAGGATTTCTCCTTACTGGCGCGCAATTAGATGACCAAACCTCTCCTTAGACAGAACTTTCTAGACATTGCCAATAATGCTATCTAATAATACTATTCAAATAATATGAATTATTGATCTGATAATGGGAAATACTGTGCAGCAACAATTATTGAACAACAATAATACAAAATTTCAACGTAGCAATTATTGAATCAATAAAATAAAATATTGAACAGTAATTACTGTAACAATTATTGAGTAGTGCCTTCTTACGTAAGAATCAATAATTTCAAAAATACTATGCAATACCGTGTGCTACTGTGCAATAACGCGTATTACTGTATTTTAACCACCAGGTATTTCAACAGTGTTAACGGTAACAACTACGCCGTTATTTGTAAAAACTCAAATTTGTCGTTTTCTTCATCCGACAGTTATTCTGTTATGGGGCCCACAAATGGCTGCGCCGTCGTACGAATATTCCCCGACAGAAAGAATATTCCACGACCAAACGAATATTCCCCGACAACAATGATTATTTTATAACCACTTGCTTATTTTGAAAAAAAATCATATTTCACTCATAACTTTAAACTTTTATCAATTTAACCATTTACTGAATAGTAATTATAAGAAAAATTGAATACTTTTATTTCATAAAATTCGGGGTCTTACACAACTAATAAATAACAGTCATTAATTCAAATGGATCTAGAAGCCCAGATGACACGTGCCCCTCAGCCTTAAGGACGAAAAATGAGGATCCAATGAACGTCAGCCCACTAAAACCAAAATCAGACGTTACCTCTTCCTTTCTCACATCATTACCTCCAATTAATACGCCGCCCTTGGTTTTCGTGCAAAATTTGAAAAGACCACCCACTATAAGAGCTACCACCCATTCACCTTGGATGGTTCCTTGCTATTTCGAATTTACAAGAGCTTACTGCCTTCTCTTTCTCAAATTTCTTCGTTTTCTCTACAAATTCTCAATAATGGCATCTCAAAACCCTGATACGAGTTCTCTACTTCGTGTAACCCCCATCTCCGCTGTGACCCCCCACTTAAGCCCTAACAAAGAGGCTCTAACTCAAATTCCCAAATTGATGCTCCGAGTAAGGAAGCTCCGCCTCTAGAATCACTTCCCAATCCCTCCGAATTTTTTAAGAATGAGGAAGATTTTCCTCACGCTAACACCCCCTCCACTGTTACTGAGGTTGAGCTCCGCAACATTCGGGCTCGCTATTAAATACCAGATGCCTCCCACGAAAGAATGTACCAGCACCCCGACGGTTGGACCGCCGTCCCGATAACGTTCCTGGAGAAGGGGGTCAGGTTTCTCCTTCATGCCTTCTTGATCACCCTCCTAGGGTTTGTTGGAGTTAGGTTCGCCCAATTGGTGCCGAATTCATATATCCATATACTGGCTTACATAGCCTTCTGCTACGAGATATGAGTTCCCCCCGCTGTTGATTCTTTCTTTACCCTCTTCTCGGTAGGGAAGTCTCGGGAAAAAGGCTTCAAGGTGCTAAGTAAAATAGCCCCCAAGCCCAATGCCAGAATCGAGAAGCGGTCTCTAATGGACACTCCTTCGAGCAACCGAGGATGGCACAATAAATGGTTCTTCGTCAACGGGCCCGAAATCTCCTCTATCCCGGACTGGACTACTTCTGATCGCGTCTCTGCAGACTTCGGAGATATATCCGAGGAGCGTATAAGAGAAATGACGCGTATCATAGAGAAGATACCTCTGAAGGAGTGGAGCTTCGGCCTCCTGAGCAAGCAAGCGTGGTTGTATGACCACAAATGTGAGTTGACTTGTATCAATGTACAGTTTACTAATTTATACTAGTAGTGTCTAAATTGATTCTTTGTATGTGTAGTGTCTCTTATCAAACCGACTTCGATCGATCGAAATGATCTGGATAGGTACCTCGCCGGTAAGCCTTCATCACCTTCCGTCGAAGTCCCCCTTGAGGAACCTTCGGCCTCCGAAGATTAAAACATCGAGGATCAATCGGCACACTTCGTCGCTAAAAAGGAACCTAACCAACCTCGAAAAAAGAAAAGGGCTGTTCGGAAAGTCCGGACAAACCCTCAAGGATCTCAACCCGCTTCTGCAGCGAGTTTGATTGACATGCCTGTGAAGGAGCGGATGCAAGCCCTCCGTATCAAGAAAAGGAGGACCAAGGTAACCCCTTTGTCTGCTGACGAGCTTCGGATTCCCACTACTGAAGTTGATCCTCCGATCATCGTTCCTGTGGAGATCCATGTTTTTGAAGACGAGCTCGAAAAACAAACCGAATCTCCACCTCTGACCCGTAAAAGAAAACAACCTTCCGACAGTCAACCACCACCGCCTCCCGAACCATCTATGCCATCTCCGGCTCGATCCTCCCCCTCAGCCTTCAGGCGAGAAGCTGCGTCTTCTCCCACCGTATGGCCGGAGTTTAATGCCAACTTTCCCTTCCAGCTGTTCGATTCCTTCGTCCGGGAGACTGATGACCATCGGTTCGGGAACAGCTCAATTAGGGATTTAATCGAAGAAGGCATGAGTTACCAGGCTAAGGTGAGTTAGTTGTCCAATCTGAATATTTGGAAATTGTGTGCTTCTTCTAATAATTCGCCGACTGTCTTTGAATGTCTGTAGGCAAATGCTGTCTTCGGGAGACTTCTTCCCCGGTATAGAGGATCCGAAGCCGAAGAAGACACAGCCCGGCGAGAGAACGCTATTCTGGCGTCGGCTCTGAATATAGAGAGGAGGGACCATGGTACCACTCTCTTCAATAACGAATGCCTTCAGAAGGATGTGAATAAGTTAAAAGAAAAACTGGAGACAGCTGAGGCCACCCATCAGATAACCGTTAATACGAACATAGACCTGGTTGGTCGAAACGAGGTCCTTGTGGGGAAGAACGAAACGATGGTGAAAACCAACAAGAGCCTGGCGGTGCAAGTACATGAACTCGAAGCTAGGGACTTAAGACATCTGAAGGAACGGGCAAAGCTCGAAAAGGAGCTTCAAGGACTTCGTGCTTTGAGAGATTTGGGTCCTCCTTTGACCGATAATCTTCGGAGAGAAGTTCAACAAGAATATCGGAAATCAGCTGAGTTGAACGAGGAGATCGTCCAAATGTTCTCGGATGGATACGACGAATGCCGAAGCAAAGACAAGGCAAGACTTGTCACTACCAAGGTTGATCCGACCATTCTCGACTCTTCGGAAGATGAAGCTGATTCCTGAAGATGATTCTCTTTTCCCTTAGCTGTAGGATTCTTGTAAAAGCTTCTATCGTTTTGTAAATATTATTATGTAAATGAAATATCAACATTATTCCTTATGACTTCGGTGTATTTACTGTTTATCAACACTTCAATATCGATTCAACTTGAAAAATGTACAAGCTCCTTCGTGGACTTAACTTAAACTATTAATTAACAACTAGGCAAGTCGTATATCAGACAATATGAAGTTAAAGAATGTGGCCTTCCGAACTCAACACTTAGAAAAAATTAGGTAATAAAGTAAGGGAATACTTATTCGTTACCAAGGTGTGAGGTAGATGCCGTGAAAGGCCTGACGAAGTCTAAACGATGACACTTGCCTACCACAAAGGGCCTGACAAGGTCTAAAGATCGACAATTGCCTACCACGCAGGGCCTGACAACGTCTTAAGGATGACACTTGCCTACCACGAAGGGCCTGACAAGGTCTAAGGGTCGACAATTTCCTACCACGCAGGGCCTGACAACGTCTTAAGGATGACACTTGCCTAACACGAAGGGCCTGACAAGGTCTAAAGGTCGACAATTGCTTACCACGCAGGGCCTGACAACGTCTTAAGGATGACACTTGCCTACCATGAAGGGCCTGCCAAGCTCATAAGGACCACCTGCCGATGAGGCTACCATCGAATGGTCAGCGAGTCCACCCGAACCTCCTTAAACCAATGACGTTCGCCTACCACGCAGGGCCTGACGAACTCATAGGGACCACCTGCCGATGAGGCTACCATCGAATGGTCAGCAAGTCCACCCGAACCTCCTTACTCCGATGACGTTCGCCTACCACGCAGGGCCTGACGAACTCATAGGGACCACCTGCCGATGAGGCTACCATCGAATGGTCAGCGAGTCCACCCGAACCTCCTTACTCCGATGACATTATCAGCAACGAAGGCAAGACTTGTTTGAGAAAAAGGAAATTTTTATTGATGATGACTTAAAACCATTTACAGACTTCCGGTGTACTGACATTGTAGCTACTGAAAATACCTTCGAAGTCTGCCTGCATGCCAAGTATTCTTGATCTCTGATCCGTCCAAAGCCATCAACCGATAGGTCCCCGGCTTCGGAACTTCTATGACTTCATACGGCCCTTCCCAATTTGGCATTAGCTTTCCCAAATTCTGGGGTGTAGATGCTTCGACTTCTCTGAGAACGAAATCCCCTACTTCGAAGCTGCGAAGTTTTACCCCTTTGTTATAATGCTTAGCTACTCTTCGCTGATAGGCTGCTAGTTTGACCAAGACTGTTTCTCTGACTTCTTCAAGTAAATCAATATTGGCTTTCAGCCCTTCATCATTGTATATTTCTCTGAACTGGCCAACTCGAAGACTTGGAGATCCAATTTTAACTGGGACTAAGGCATCAGTACCATAGGCCAGTCTGAAAGGTGAATCCCCTATTGTGGTCCTCGGAGTGGTCCGATAGGCCCATAACACGCTGAGCAGCTCTTCCGGCCATCTTCCTTTAGCTTCGTCCAATCTGCGCTTGATTCCATTCAGCAGCGTTCTGTTGGTCACTTCGACTTGTCCATTAGACTGAGGATGAGCTACCGAAGTCTTTCTGTGCTGGACCCCCAGTTCTTTTAAAAATGCTTCGAATTTTGATCCCACAAACTGACGTCCATTGTCTGAAATCACCACCTTAGGAATTCCAAACCGAAATACTACCGACTCCTTGATGAACTTTAAGCATTCCTGTTCCGTTATTAATCTAAGCGGTTTTGCTTCTACCCACTTGGTCATGTAGTCGATGGCAACTATAACAAAGCTGACCTGACCTTTTGCTTTCGGTAGTACTGGACCTAGTATATCAACCCCCCAGACAGCAATGGGTGTGGGAGATAAGATCGAGTATAACTCTTCTGGTGGCTGATGTGGGATCGGACTGTTGAGCTGACACTTCTCGCACTTCTTGACGTATTCAGTCGCTTCCTTGAAGATGGTAGGCCAATAGTATTCCTGACGAAGTACTTTGTAGGCTAATGACTTAGCAGCCATATGGCCACCACAGATGCCCTCGTGAACTTCTCGAAGAGCATATTTAGCTTCGGACAGAGTCAAACACTTTTACAGTGGAGACGAGAAGGCCCTTCGAAACAGATCCCCATCTATCAGAACGAAATTAGCACTCTTGTACTTGATTTTCTTGGCCAGCATCTGATCCGAAGGGAGAACGTCATCTACCAGATACTCCAGATACGGAGTCAGTCAACCAGCAGTTGGTTCGGTCAACGCACATTACCGATTCATGATGAACACTAGGATGTTGCAAAATTTCCAAGTAAACCGACCCATCAAAAATGTTAACATCCGTAGTGGCTAATTTGGAGAGTGCATCGGCAATGGAATTGTCTTCACGTTCGATCCCCTGAAATTCGTAGAACTGGAAATACTGAAGCCGTTCTTTCAATTCCGCCAAATACTTGATCATTCTATGACCTCGGGCTTCGTATTCCCCGGAGACTTGTTTAACGACTAACTGAGAGTCGCTGAAGATAATTATTCTTTGCACTTCGAGACTCTTAGCTAGTCGCAATCCATCCAACACTGCCTCGTACTCTACTTCATTGTTCGTCGCTTTAAACTGAAATCTGATGGCCTATTGCACCTTGAATCCCTCCGGGCTGGTCAGAATAATCCCTGCTCCGCTGACGTCTGCGGTAGAAGACCCATCTGCATACAGTGTCCACGAACTCTGCTTCTGCTGAAGAACCGCAACTATGCTGTCAGATCCTTCAGCTTCTGCTATAGCTTCATCGGCTTCAGAAAACGAACATTCGACCAAAAAATCCGCCAAGGCCTGCCCCTTAATGGCAGTTTGGGGATGATATTCAACGAAGAACTGAGATAACTCCATCGTCCATGCAGCTAATCTCCCCGATACCTCATGTAAGACCCCAACTTTTATAAATAAAGATGAATTTTCTATAAATATCATTTTTAAATATTATGGAGTTAATTTGATATAATGTTATAGTTGTGGGTAATATTTATAAATTTTGCAAAGTAAGCAACTTGTTTTAAAATATTCGTTTGGTCGGGGAATATTCTTTTTGTCGGGGAATATTCGTACGACAGCACAATTATTGGTGGACCCCACAACAGAAGTATTGTCGTAGTTAGAAAACGACAAAAATTATCTTTCTATAAAATAACGGCTGAGGTGTTACCGTTAAAACCGTTAAAACTGTTGAACTACCCGGTAGTAAAAGTACAGTAATACGCGTGGTTGCATAGTAGCACACGGTATTGATTATTGATGCTTACGTAAGAAATCACTCAGCTATACTCAATTATTGCTACAGTAATTGCTGCATCATATCTCTTAAATTATTGTCATAGTATCATCTATATAATATGTTATATTATTAAATCAATAATTGAGACGTTGTGGTAAGTTTGGTTATTTTTATGGGGGGCCATATGTCATCATCTAAGAGTCTCTTCGTCAATAGTAATTACCGTCGTCAATAGTATTTACCTTGGTCAATAGTATTTATCTTGGTCAATAGTAATTACCTTCGTCAATAATATTTACCTTGGTCAATAGTATTTACCTTGGTCAATAGTAATTACCTTCGTCAATAGTATTTATCTTGGTCAATAGTAATTACTTTCATCAATAGTAGTTGTCCCTTCAATATTACCAAGAGTCATTTGACCCTTCGTTAAGACCAAGAGTCATTTGACCCTTCGTTAAGACCAAGAGACACCTTCAGTTTTTCTATAAATAGAGGCCTAGGGCTTCATTATTTTTCACGAATTCATTCAAGCTATAGAGAGAGAAAGTATAGAGAGAATAAGAGAGAGAGAATAAAAGTATTCTGCTACTTCACTTTTCCAATATCCAGTTCTTTTAAGGTAAGGGGTGTTATTCTTTCTTATTCATGAAGAGAACTGTTGTTATTCTATTTTTTATTATTCTGTTGGAATAACCTTTATACGTGGTCTACCCTATACTTGGTGGCATTCTTCTATTATTCTGTTAGAACATCCTGTCTGTGTGTTTGACACCGGACCTGGTTCCGTTTTTATTATTATTCTGTTGGAACATCCTGTCTGTGTGTTTTACACCGGACATGGTTCTGTCTTTGTTATTATTCTGTTGGAACATCCTGTCTGTGTGTTTTACACCGGACCTGGTTCCATTATTTATTATTCTGTCGGAATATCCTGTCTGTGCGTTTACGCCGGACCTGGTTCCATTATTTATTATTCTGTTGGAATAACCTGTCTGTGCGGTCTATCGCTTGTATGGTGATTTCTTTTGTTATTCCATTCTTTATTGTACTCAGTTGGTTAAGTTTTGACTTCTATACTCCATGAAATTTGTGGAATATCCTTGATAATTGCGTTTCATCTAGTATCTTTTCATGAAAATATTCTTCTAAGTATTCTTGAATTTTACTCCACAATGCAGTATCATGTTGACAATTTGGACGTTGTTAATTCTTGGATAAATTAATTCTTAAACTTGTTTTATTGAATTCTTATATCATTGTCATCATCCTCATGTTTATAAAATGTTGAAAGTCATCTGTGGCCTGTAGTGCATAGATGGACTTGGTATGATTATGACCAGGGATTATTCGGTATAATCATGACCGTAATGTTACAAATGATGTGATAAAAGTCCTCATTGGCCCGTAGTGCATTGATGGACAGTTGTTGGCATGATCATGACCATTAATGAATATACGAATATCCTTGGCCGTAGTGCAGGGGTGATTCGATGATGTGGATTATTTTATTAAGCTGAGTCCCAGCGATCACAATGTTAGAAAATCTTTTAAATCATAAAAGATAGTAGAGTTTATTTTCTACTTGACTCTCTTAATGGATTGCTTGTTCCGCTACAGTTAAACTTGATGTCTATTATATTTTATCAGTTTAACATTGTTGAAGGCTAATGATAATTTATTCTGTATTATCTTAGTCATAATATTTCTTACTGGGCTAGTTGAGCTCACCCTTTCTTTCACTGTTCTCTTCAGGAAATGAGAACGTAGCTGGGACAAGTCGGGAAACGGAGTGATAGTTCGAATGATAGTATTAGTTAGTAGTCCTCACTATTCTATGTAATAGTGTGTTAATAAATGTAATGAGGACTCCTTTTGAGTATGAATACTCTCTAGAAGATAATATTTGTATTCAAACTCACAGTTTATGTTTTGTCGTATTGTACACGACAGTTGTATTAGTAAGTTGTATTTGTATTCTGTACTTTGTATCTGACGACCCAAGATGGGTGATGTATACCTAATTTTGGGGGCGTCACAGTTGGTATCAGAGCTTAGGGATATGATCCCTGGCTAAGATGTGAGAATAGAACTAGGAGGGGAGAGACGGAGAATTCCTTCGCTAGTATGACCTACCTAAGTTTATTTGCATGGTATTTAATTGGTCGGTCATAATATAAGGATAATATATGACATCAATTAACTTTATTTTGTGGCAGTATCTGAAAATGGCATCTGAGAATGTTGAGAATAGCAATGGAGCACAGGTGACTGTTGATTCACCACATATCAATAATCAGGATAATGTGCATCAGGAAGGTGACAATCCTCATGCAAACAATAACACTGACCAAATGATGAATGATCAAATGTTCAGAGGCTTTATCCAATTCATGCAACAACAGGTGAAAGCGGCTTCTGTCCACAACGTAGGTGAAAATATTAGAAACTCTCAGGCGGTCACCGCTAAACAGTTTAAGGAGCTGGGACCACCGGAGTTTAAGGGAGAACCCAAACCACTTGTAGCTGAAACATAGATAAAGCAGACCACAAAGATATTTGATGTCTTGGGTTGCTCCGAAGAGCAAAAGGTTCCCTTTGCCGCCTTTATGTTGCGAGGAGAGGCAGATTACTGGTGGGAATCGATAAAGCGTACTCAACCTGCCGCACTGAAGATGTCTTGGGAGAAGTTCCAAGAGCTGTTTAACGACAAATACTTTCCCGAGAGTATTCGTCACATGAAGGAGGTGGAGTTCATCAAATTGGAGCAGAATAATATGACCGTGCCGCAGTACGAGGCAAAATTTGCGGAGTTATCCCGGTTTGCGTCCCACCTGGTGGATAATGAAGAAAGAATGACGCGGATGTTTTTAAGAGGTTTGAAGCCGGAGATACGTCAACATCTTGTTTCTCATAAACTGTGTTTGTATTCAGATGTTGTAAATAGGGCTCAGTTGGTGGAGCGCGATAACGAGACAACGCAACCAAAAGAGAGCAGCCGGCAAAATGATAATACCAGTGAGAGCAGTCATCGAAGCGGTGACAACAAGCGTGGAGGGAATCAACAGGCCAGAAATGGTAACCACTTCGGTGGTAAGCAGGGCCAAAACAATAAGAATGGACATTTCAAGAAGAGGAGATTCAACAATGACGGAAAGACGTCAGCACCAGCACCTGTCATTAAGGAAGGAGAACGACCACCTATCATATGTTTCAAATGTGGAGGGGAGGGGCACATCAGTCCAAACTGCGCGATACCGTCCAAAGCATGTTATAATTGTGGAAGAGAAGGTCATTTAGCCCGATTTTATCGTTTACCGAAGACAAATTCAGCTAGGATGGAGGCACCAAAGGCCGTCCCAGAAAAGTAAAAACCAGTTGTGCAAGGGAGAGCATTTGTTGTGAACTCCCAGAGAGCAAGGAACCCGAATGAGGTCATCACGGGTAAGCTTATCGTAAACTCTAACGAAGTCTATACTTTATTTGATACCGGTTCTACCCATTCTTTTATTTCTCCTACTTGCGCTCATCGATTAAATTTGATTCCGGAGAAATTAGACTTTGACTTAGCTGTTGAAAGTCGATTGGGAGAAACCTTCATTACATCCACGGTTTATAAGTCTTGTTTGGTTCAAGTTGGTACCCACACATTACCTGTCGATCTTATTTCATTAAAAATACTTGCATTTGACGTGATTCTAGGGATTGATTGGTTAACTACTCATCATGCAAAAATTGATTATTTTCGTAAGGTTGTTAGCTTTCATATTCCTAATCGACCTATTATGCGAATTCAAGCAACCAAACCATTAAAATCAATCGCTGTCATCTCAAGCCATAAAGCTATTCGTTTATTGAAAAACAGATGTCAAGCTTTCTTAGCTCATGTCACAGATCTAAACAAAAATACGTCAGCTTTGAATGATATTTCTGTTGTTAATAAATTTCCTGACGTATTTCCCGAAGAACTTCCTGGCTTACCCCCAGAGCGTGAAATTGAATTTTGTATCGACCTTGAACCCGGTACAAAACCCATTTCCAAAGCCCCATATCGAATGGCTCCTATTGAACTTCAGGAGTTAAAGATCCAACTGCAGGAATTGTTAGACATTAGTTTTATTCGTCCTAGTACTTCTCCTTGGGGTGCTCCTGTTCTGTTCGTGAAGAAGAAAGATGGGAGTATGCGACTTTGTATTGATTATCGGGAGTTGAATCATGTCACCATCAAAAATTGGTACCCATTGCCACGTATTGATGACCTGTTTGACCAGTTACAAGGAGCACAATTCTTTTCAAAGATCGAACTTCGTTCTGGATATCATCAGCTGAAGGTTAGAAATGAGGATATTCTAAAGACGGCTTTTAGAACTCGGTACGGGCATTATGAATTCCTAGTCATGTCCTTTGGATTGACTAATGCTCCTGCTGCCTTCATGGATATGATGAACAGGGTATTCAAAGAATATTTAGATCACTTTGTGGTCGTCTTTATCGATGACATCCTTATTTATTCCAAATGCCGTGAAGATCATGAGCAACACTTGAGGCTGGTATTCCAAAAGCTTCGTGAATATAAACTTTATGCCAAGTTGAAGAAATGCGAGTTCTGGCTGGAAGAGGTAGCATTCCTTGGGCACATAGTATCAAGTCGTGGAATATCTGTTGACCCGGCAAAGATTGAAGCAATTCAAAGCTGGGAGCAACCTAAATCAGTAACCGAAGTACGTAGCTTTCTCGGTCTAGCTGGTTATTATCGGAGATTCGTGGAAGGATTTTCTCGAATCGCTACTCCATTAACTCAGCTGACTCGGAAAGATACAAAGTTCGGTTGGAGCGAAGAATGTGAGCAGAGTTTTCAAGAACTCAAGAGGAGACTCATTTCAGCACCTGTTCTAACAATACCATCTGGCTCGGAGGGATTTGTCATCTACAGTGATGCTTCGAGCAAAGGGTTGGGATGTGTTCTCATGCAACATGGAAAAGTCATAGCCTATGCATCAAGACAACTCAAGGAATATGAGAGGAATTATCCTACTCATGATCTAGAGTTGGCAGCTGTTGTCTTTGCACTTAAAATTTGGAGGCATTACTTGTATGGGGAGAAGGTGGAGATCTTTACGGATCATAAAAGCCTCAAATATTTCTTCACTCAAAAGGAACTCAACATGCGACAACGACGTTGGCTTGAACTGTTGAAAGATTATGATCATACCATTCAATACCATCCTGGAAAAGCGAACGTGGTAGCTGACGCATTGAGTAGAAGATAATATGCAAGTATGAGTGCAATATTGTCAACACAAAGGCCTATTTTGTGTGACTTGCAAAGGATGGAGATAGAGTTAAAGACTCCAAGGACCCATGTGATGATGGCGAATATACGAGTAGAACCGACTTTAATCGATAAAGTTAAAGCTGCTCAAGCTACAGACCTAGAGCTGATGCGTATGAGGAAGAAAGTGCAAGAAGGTGCTATGCCAGAAGCAAGAATCGATGAAGAAGGAATACTTCGAGTCAACTCCAAAATTTGTGTTCCTAACAACCCTGATTTAAAGTATGAAATTATGATGGAGGCGCACAACACACCGTATGCAATCCATCCTGAAAGTACCAAAATGTATCATGATCTTCGTCATACATTTTGGTGGAGCAATATGAAGAGAGAGATAGCGTTGTTTATCTCAAGGTGTCTAACTTGTCAACGAGTCAAAGCGGAGCATCAAGTACCAAAAGGTCCATTGCAACCACTTAAAATTCCAGAATGGAAGTGGGAGCACATTACCATGGATTTCGTTACCGGTCTTCCTAAGGTTTCTCAAGGTATAGATGCGATTTGGGTCATTGTTGAATGATTGACCAAGTCTGCTCATTTCTTACCGATACGAGAAACTTATACACTTGAACGTCTTGCTCGTATGTACATAAACGAGATTGTAAGACTGCATGGTATGCCAGTATCCATAGTTTCTGACCAAGACCCAAGATTCACTTCACGATTTTGGGTTAGTTTACAAAAAGCTATGGGCACGGATTTACGATTTAGTTCAGCATATCATCCTCAGACGGACGGACAACCAGAGAGGACTATTCAAACTCTTGAAGATCTATTAAGACTCTGTGTCTTTGACTTCAGGGGAAGTTGGGACAAGTTCTTACCATTGGTGGAGTTTTCCTACAACAACAGTTATCAAGCAAGTATTGGCATGGCTCCATTCGAAGCATTGTATGGAAGAAAATGTCGTTCTCCAGTATGCTGGGATGAGGTGGGTGAAGCAACGTTGTTGGGACCGGAGTTGGTACGTATGACTACAGAAAAGATTCAAACGATCCGACAACGTATAAAAACCTCACAAGATCGACAAAAGAGTTATGCTGATCTTCATCGAAAGGACGTGGAATTTGATGTAGGAGATCATGTGTTCTTACGTGTTGTTCCATAGAAAGGAGTTACGAGATTTGGAAAGAGAGGAAAGCTCAATCCTCGATTCATCGGTCCATTTCTAATCCTCGATCGAGTAGGAACTGTGGCTTATAGACTCGCTTTACCGCCATGTATGTCTCGTGTTCATAACGTTTTTCACATATCCATGTTACGCAAATATGTGGAAGATCCGAACCACATTATTGAGTTAGAACCGGACGAAATAGCGGAGGATTTGACGTATGAAGAAGTTCCTGTTCAAATCTTGGATAAGAAGGAACATATTCTACGCTCCAAGGTTATACCTCAAGTCAAAGTTTTGTGGAGAAACCACGATGTTGAGGAAATGACCTGGGAGTTAGAATCTGAAATGAAATCAAGGTATCCTTACCTCTTCAACATACCAGGTACGTACCCTAATTTTGAGGGCAAAATTTCATAAGAAGGGGAGGTTGTAAGACCCCAACTTTTATAAATAAAGATGAATTTTCTATAAATATTATTTTTAAATATTATGGAGTTAATTTGATATAATGTTATAGTTGTGGGTAATATTTATAAATTTTGCAAAGTAAGCAAGTTGTTTTAAAATATTCGTTTGGTCGGGAAATATTCTTTTTGTCGGGGAATATTCGTACGACAGCACAATCATTGGTGGACCCCACAACAGAAGTATTGTCGTAGTTAGAAAACGACAAAAATTATCTTTCTATAAAATAACGGCTGAGGTGTTACCGTTAAAACCGTTAAAACTGTTGAACTACCCGGTAGTAAAAGTACAGTAATACGCGTGGTTGCATAGTAGCACACGGTATTGATTATTGATGCTTACGTAAGAAGTCACTCAGCTATACTCAATTATTGCTACAGTAATTGCTGCATCATATCTCTTAAATTATTGTCATAGTATCATCTATATAATATGTTATATTATTAAATCAATAATTGAGACGTTGTGGTAAGTTTAGTTATTTTTATGGGGGGCCATATGTCATCATCTAAGAGTCTCTTCGTCAATAGTAATTATCGTCGTCAATAGTATTTACCTTGGTCAATAGTAATTACCTTCGTCAATAATATTTACCTTGGTCAATAGTATTTACCTTGGTCAATAGTAATTACCTTCGTCAATAGTATTTATCTTGGTCAATAGTAATTACTTTCATCAATAGTAGTTGTCCCTTCAATATTACCAAGAGTCATTTGACCCTTCGTTAAGACCAAGAGTCATTTGACCCTTCGTTAAGACCAAGAGACACCTTCAGTTTTTCTATAAATAGAGGCCTAGGGCTTCATTATTTTCACGAATTCATTCAAGCTATAGAGAGAGAAAGTATAGAGAGAATAAGAGAGAGAGAATAAAAGTATTCTGCTACTTCACTTTTCCAATATCCAGTTCTTTTAAGGTAAGGGGTGTTATTCTTTCTTATTCATGAAGAGAACTGTTGTTATTCCATTTTTTATTATTCTGTTGGAATAACCTGTATACGCGGTCTACCCTATACTTGGTGACATTCTTCTATTATTCTGTTGGAACATCCTGTCTGTGTGTTTGACACCGGACCTGGTTCCGTTTTTATTATTATTCTGTTGGAACATCCTGTCTGTGTGTTTTACACCGGACCTGGTTCCGTCTTTGTTATTATTCTGTTGGAACATCCTGTCTGTGTGTTTTACACCGGACCTGGTTCCATTATTTATTATTCTGTCGGAATATCCTGTCTGTGCGTTTACGCCGGACCTGGTTCCATTATTTATTATTCTGTTGGAATAACCTGTCTGTGCGGTCTATCGCATGCATGGTGATTTCTTTTGTTATTCCATTCTTTATTGTACTCAGTTGGTTAAGTTTTGACTTCTATACTCCATGAAATTTGTGGAATATCCTTGATAATTGCGTTTCATCTAGTATCTTTTCATGAAAATATTCTTCTAAGTATTCTTGAATTTTACTCCACAATGCAGTATCATGTTGACAATTTGGACGTTGTTAATTCTTGGATAAATTAAATCTTGAACTTGTTTTATTGAATTCTTATATCATTGTCATCATCCTCATGTTTATAAAATGTTGAAAGTCATCTGTGGCCTGTAGTGCATAGATGGACTTGGTATGATTATGACCAGGGATTATTCGGTATAATCATGACCGTAATGTTACAAATGATGTGATAAAAGTCCTCATTGGCCCGTAGTGCATTGATGGACAGTTGTTGGCATGATCATGACCATTAATGAATATACGAATATCCTTGGCCGTAGTGCAGGGGTGATTCGATGATGTGGATTATTTTATTAAGCTGAGTCCCAGCGATCACAGTGTTGAAAATCTTTTAAATCATAAAAGATAGTAGAGTTTATTTTCTACTTGACTCTCTTAATGGATTGCTTGTTCCGCTACAGTTAAACTTGATGTCTATTATATTTTATCAGTTTAACATTGTTGAAGGCTAATGATAATTTATTCTGTATTATCTTAGTCATAATATTTCTTACTGGGCTAGTTGAGCTCACCCTTTCTTTCACTGTTCTCTTCAGGAAATGAGAACGTAGCTGGGGCAAGTCGGGAAACGGAGTGATGGTTCGAATGATAGTATTAGTTAGTAGTCCTCACTATTCTATGTAATAGTGTGTTAATAAATGTAACGAGGACTCCTTTTGAGTATGAATACTCTCTAGAAGATAATATTTGTATTCAAACTCACAGTTTATGTTTTGTCGTATTGTACACGACAGTTGTATTAGTAAGTTGTATTTGTATTCTGTACTTTGTATCTGACGACCCAAGATGGGTGATGTATACCTAATTTTGGGGGCGTCACACCTCAGGTTTGCCCATAATTTTCTTCAAAGGCTGATCTGTGTAGACTATTACCAACCTACCCTGGAAGTACTGCCTAAGCTTCCGACTAGCAGTTATTAAAACAAAAGTAAACTTCTCAATGTTCGGGTACCTTGTTTCAGCATCCCGAAGGACATGGCTTACATAATAAACCGGGTGCTGCTTACCCCCAACTTCTCGCACCAAAACTGCTCCTACTATCAACAAACTAACTGCTAAGTACAAATACAAAGGCTCAGCAGGAGCGGGCTTCACCAACAAAGGCGCCGAAGATAAGTAGGACTTGATGCTCTGAAAGGCGTCTTCGCATTCCGAAGTCCATTGGAACGTCTTGGCATTCTTCGGCCCTTTCAACGTGTCAAAAAACGGCAAACACCTTTCTGCCGATTTGGACATAAACCTCCTCAAAGCTGCAATCCTTCCAGTCAGACGCTGAACGTCTTTAAATGACTGAGGAGTCTTCATGTTCAGGATCGCTTGAATCTTTTCTGGATTGGCTTCAATTCCCCTCTGACTGACCAGATAACCCAAAAATTTGCCAGCCCCTAATCCGAAGGTGCACTTGGCAGGATTCAGTCTCAATTTGTGATAACGGACTGTCTGAAAGCATTCCTTCAGGTCATCCAGATGTTTGTGCACCAACATGTTCTTAACAATCATGTCATCCATATATACTTCCATATTCTTACCCAACTGACGCCTGAAAACATAGTTCATCATCCTCTGGTAAGTGGCCCCGGCGTTGATGAGGCCGAAGGTCATTTTCTTGTAGGCATATACCGAACGATGCGTAATGAACGCCGTCTTCGGTATATCCTCTTTACACATGGAGATTTGATGATAGCCAGAGAATGCATCCATGAAGCTCAACAAGGCATACCCCGAAGTTGCATCGATGAGCTGGTCAATGTGGGATAACGGGTAGAAATCCTTTGGAAAAGCTTTATTCAGATCCGTATAGTCGATGCAAACCCGCCATTTCCCATTCTGCTTCTGGACCAGCACCACGTTTTCCATCCACTGCGGATAGTCAATTTCGAAGATGAAGTCAGCAGCTTCGCAATTTCTTCATCGATGATTCTCTGGCGCTCGGGCGCAAAGATCCTCCTCTTTTGTCGAACTGGCTTCTTCGACGGATCCACTTCTAATCGATGCTCTGCGATATCACTGCTCACTCCCGGCATATCCTGAGGTTTCCAAGTGAAGATGTCAACATAACACTGCAGGAGTTCAATGAGGTTCGTCCTGAGAGGTTCTGGTAGACCCAAACCTATTTTCACCTTCTTGTTAGCCTTGCCCGGGATGAGCTCTATCTCTTCTGTCTCTTCAGCTGGCATGACCAACGGCTCTGAGCTTCTTTCCGTGAAGGGTTCGATCTCTATTGCCATGGTCTGTTTTTACTTTGACACCCCTACCCTCGAAGTGATCACAACATTTCTGTAACATCTTCTTGCCAGATCTAGATCTCCTTTCACTTCCCCAACCCCATGAGTCGTAGGAAATTTGATTTTGAAATGAGGGATTGAGGTTACAGCTTGTAAAGCAGTTAAAGTGGGTCTCTCCAAAATAGCATTATAAGCGGAATCTATATGCACAACATAAAATTTGCAAATAATTTCTACCTGTTGGGGGGCCGTTCCGAAGATAACCGGCATTTCAATGGTTCCAGCCACTTTGACCGGATCGTTGCTGAAGCCATATAAAGGGGCCTCCTGTCCGATCTCCATCTTCTGTCCATCAAGATGCATCCTCTGGTAAGCATGAGCATACAAGATATCTACAGAAGACCCGTTGTCGATCATCATACGCTTCATGTCCACAGAACCCACTTGTGCCGTCACGACTAATGATCCCTCATGCGGTTCGATGGTTTCCTAAGGGTAATCCTCATCTGTAAAGGAAATTACCGTACCCGGGAAGGGTCTGTTAGTCTTCGGGAGGGTACCCGCCACTGACATGACCGAATCCAGATAACTTCGGCGCTTCTTTCCAACAAGATTGCCCGAAGTGCCCCCAGTGATGACATCTATCACTTGCCTTGCGGGCGGTTCAGTAGCGGGGAATACTTGCTGAACTGGTTGGGCTGCCTGAACAGGTCCTCTATTCTGCTGTTGGTTTGTTCGGGCGGCCACATAATGAACTAAAACCCCGTCTTGTACCTTTCTCTCAATAAAATCTTTCAAACTAGCACAATCGTTCGTATCGTGGCCCGAGGCTTGATGATAGTCACAATACTTACGAGAATCCCCTTTCCCGGGCTTAATGTTATCTCGAGGTGGCTCGAAAATAGGCTGATTCTTAATCTGCTCCAAGATAACAGCCCTGTCAGCATTGACAGCAGTATATGTCCTGTTTACCCTCTGAGCGGGAGCGGACGAGCGTTCTCCACCCTGTCTCCAATTATTGTTGTATTTCTTTGACCTGCCGTCATGACGACCTTTATCTCCTTCATTCTTACTCTGGTCCCCCTCTGCTCTATCCCGATCTGTCTCCTTAAGCCGATCTAAAGAAGGGCGCTTGAGGCTATTCATGGCTTCTTCTACCACAACATAACCTTCCGCTTTGTCGAAGGCTTCTGCGAGACTCTTCGGGTGATGAAACATCAACTTCTTCACCAACTTTTCCGATTTGACCAGATCTAACCCATTCTGAAACAGTCCCACGGCTTGTAGATTGTTCAGGTCTGTCACTTGGTCGACTGCTTCACGGAATCGCTTTACATATTGGCCCAAAGACTCATTCGAATACTATCGAACTTGAGCCAACGAGCCAGTTGGTTTCCCCCTCCTTTTGTTGCTCCCGAAGCGAGCGTGGAACTTACTGCACATATCCGCCCAAGATGAAATCGAATCCGAAGGCAAAGTCCCCATCCATTGCCTGGCATCCTTTCGGAGTGTCGTGATAAAAGTATGACACTTAGCAGCATCGCTAAAGTCGTAATAATCCATCAGTCGGTCGAACGCCTGACTATGGTCGTAGGGATCCCCCGATCCGTCATAACTTTCAATGTGAGGCAACTTCTTGGTGGGGTCAGCTTTTTCTTTCAAAATCTCCGCGGAAAAAAGGGATGCCTTCTTTCCCGAAGTATCTTTTACTTTTTGTACCTCGGCAAGCTGCCTCCGAAGCTCCTTCACCTCTTTTACCAGATACTACACGCCCTCGGGTTAGGACGATGCTTCTTTTTCTGGTGACTCCTCCCTCTTCTGAGTGGACCGGTTCCTTACAATAGAACCCCCAACTTTCGAAGGGCTTTTATGACGATGATGGTCCACAGAGCGGAATGCCCTCAGTGGACTTTCGGGTGTACGACCCCTAGATCTGCTTCGTCTCCGAACCCGGCTGCCGTGGTGGGAGTGCGCAACAACGAGCGCCTTCTTAGTATTCTCTGGAGTACGATCCCTGGATCGACCTTTTCGTTCGCTTCGACCCTGCTCCTTAGAACCGACAAGGTGATGTGCCCTCTTTGATCTTTGAGGAGTAGGGCTTCTGGACCTTATCCTTTCTCGAGGGTGACCCCGAGACTCACGCCCTGAATGAACAGGTTCTTTCCCACTCCGATGCCCACGTTCTTCAGATTGGACATAGCTGGACGCTTCGTCCCTCAACTCTGCCATTCGAGACATCTGCTCAGCTATATCTTGCCGTTGCTTCACCAGTGCCTCCATGGCCCTATCAGCTTCGTCTGCCATCTTAGCCAAGCGGGCAGCCTTTTCGTCTTGGTCGTCCCGGTATCGAGTTCTAGGCGAGGTGCCTTCTCTGCTGTAAAAACTAGCTGTCTCTTGGCTTTGCTCACAGCTCTCGGACGAGGATCTCCATGCTATCGTTTGGACACGGTGCTGGCATGAACACTTAGTGCAAGTCCCAAACGATCCTTGACAGATACTCGCGGTATTGATTCACTGGCAGCCATCGGTTGCCCCTCAGGTGTAGGTGTCCTACTCTTCCCCATAAATACCGACGTAGAACGACCATGATGTGATTGAAAAATACTCAGGACACTAGAACTCAGCCCTCCTTCTAGCGCCAATGTTAACGCCAAGATCTTCTCCCGCGTCCCAATCACGTAAGACGCCCTGATCCTGCACAGTTCAACAGGTCAACACCAAGAGCTTGACGGCCTGACCGTCGGGGGATAGCTCCGGCGTGAGAGTCAGTACAGGCGATCACAAGGTTAACAATGGAGGAAAAATAATGACCAGTGTCTAAGTGAGTGAAAAATAATAATGTGTGTTGTGTTTTGTTACCTCTTTTCCTTTTGTGATCCTTGCCCCATACGTTCCCAAGACCCGGTTTACTGTGCCACCCACTATCTCCTGACACCTCCTCCCACTCCTGGTCATCTCAGCCGAAAGTATGTAGCTTATTTTCCCACCTGCTACCACTGTTACCTCCCGCCGGTAATCGGAGTATCATCCTCATTAATGTCATGCAGTAAGATGGCAGACATAGCAGTCAACTACTACCTTTTGTGATGATTACCGGTCAAAGATAGGATAAGTGACAACTTACATAATGGACCAATCCAATGATTAAGCCCAATATTATAACCAAGTAACGATGTCCAAGTTGTTTGACCCAACACGATAAAAGTGACATAACCGAAAGGACAAGCTCATTCGACCCGGTCCAGTATGAAAAGTATTATGGCCCAACAGAAGGCAAATTCGCAAGTTGATGAAGAAATCAAAGATAAAAGGAACATGGATCCAAAAAAAAGAGCCAAGGAAAAACCTATACACCAATGCACGTGTGGAAAGTGTGAGAAAAATTTTCTATTGGTCGACACGAGTGAAGAAGAGCAACATGAAGACAAAAAAAAGGAAAAGAAAAACACAAGGGAGTGAAGAGACGAATATATTTTTTTAATAACCCAAACGGGTTGGTTGGGTGGTTTAGAAGGTTTGCTGCAAAGGATACGCTCTCGAGATTTTGGGGTCAACACCCATGAGAAAATTTCTTGAATTGAATGTATCTAGACCGATGCGGAGGATGCACATTTAAGTTGGTCCGGGGAGGGATTTTGGGGTCAACACTCGTGAGAAAATCTTCTGAATGCCCTTAAGTTCATCCCGGGAGTGATTTAGTCCATTAATGATGATCATTGGGCCCAATGATCTTAATTTTCAAATTAAGTTCAAATAAAGATAATTTTCTTCAGTTTAAATCTTGTACTTTGAATTTTAATTGAAGTGATTTAACTCAATTAAGTTCAAATAAAGATAATTTTCCCATCGGAAAATTAAGATCATTGGGCCCAGAGTTGGTTTGGTAATGGAAAATTCAAAGTACAAGATAGGAGTTGGCCTGGTAGGGAGTAAAGTGTTTGAAATGTAAAGAGTCTGCAGGTGCCATGCTTCTTTATTTGAACTTAATTGAGTTGCCCGGCCGGCCAGTTTCTTAAGGTTGTTTTAAGAACCCATGCATGTTCTTAATCATATATATATATATATATAATATATATATATATATAAAAGTCCGGACTCCCGTATTTTAGTACCGTTCGGACTTTCTTTTTTTTTTTTTTTTTTTAAAACAACTAAAAAAAATGTAATATTTTATAGAACTGGAATTTTTCCATAATACAGTATTTTGGGTGTGATTTGGATACATATAACAAAATATGTATGTACAGACATATTTTGTTATATGTTTCCAAATCACACAAAAAATACTGTATTATGAAAAAATTTCAGTTCTATAAAATATTAAAAAAAAAATTAGTTGTTTTTTTTAAAAAAAAGCAAAAAAAAAAATATGGTCCGTATTTTAATTATGTCTGGGAGTTTGGACCTGATCCCCTCTCTCTCTCTCTCTCTCTATATATATATATATATATATATATGTTTACGATGTTTTAGGAAAGATTGCGTTTTAGGAAAGATTGCTGGTCTGGTATGCTAACTGTGTTGTCATGGAGTATTTTAATTTATTTATTTTCTGATCAGAAGGATGATTTAGGAGTTAAGAAGAACAATTAAGTAACTAAGAAGGGTTAATTAATGAAGCCTAAATTATATGGGTAATCATATGTATGTTTTTATTTTTGTTTTTGTCTTGGCCTGAATGCATAATACTTGGGTTATGTTTCTAATTATGATGACAAGTATTTCCATATTCTTCAGAACTCTTCTATTTTTATACAAGTGTTTTTTCATAACTTTAATATCCAACAAACAAATTATAAATAAAAGTTTGATAAGTTGACCGATTCTTTTCTTTTCTTTTTTGATTTAGTGATGTAAATGTTAATTGGGGTTCAGTTCCGTACGTGAACAAAAAATTATTTAACCCATATGTTATAAAACTTTAGCAAAGTATAAAAATATACACTTATAGAGAATAAATTTATAGAGAATAAGTAAGAGAAAGAGAGAGAAATTCTTCAGAGAGAATTCTCTTCTTTTTTCATTCAGTAGCACTCCTTTATATAGGAGAAGAAGAAGAGAAGTGTATGAGAGAAGTTAAGGGAGGTGTATGAGAGAAGCAATCAAGGGAATCAATTGTATAATACTTTCCCTGATTCCCTACGATAAAAGATTATGTCTCATTAAAAACCTTGTTAAGAAAACCCAGTGGGAAAAACTTAACGAAGGGAAAAAGAGTACATATCTTTTACATAAAAATCTTAACTGACTGCCTCGTTAAAACCTTGTCAGGAAAAATCCATTGGGATAAAAACCGTGACGAAGGAAAAAGAGTACAGTCTTCCCCTCAAAAGGAATTCATTACTCCTTGATGAAATGTTGTCATAAGTCTTTCAGTCGACACATTTCGATCCTTTTTCGAAGTTTTGCAAACGTTGCACTTGGTAGCGACTTCGTGAATAAGTCGGCTAGATTATCACATGATCGAATTTGATGCACATCTATATCACCATTCTTTTGTAGCTCATGTGTGAAGAAGAATTTAAGTGAAATGTGCTTTGTTCTATCTCCCTTGATGTACCCTCCTCTAAGTTGAGCAATGCATGCAGCGTTATCCTCATACAGAATTGTAGGAATGTCTTTGATTGATGGTAATCCACATGACTTTTGAATATGCTGAATAATTGATCTCAACCAAATACATTCTCTGCTTGCTTCATGTATAGCAAGAATTTCTGAGTGATTTGAAGATGTAGCTGTCATGGTTTGCTTTGTGGATTTCCAGGATATAGCCGTGTCATAATATGTAAATACATAACCTGTTTGTGATCTTCCATTGTGTGGATATGATAAATATCCTGCATCGGCATATCCAACCAATCGCGACATTGAATCTCTTGGATAAAATAACTCAAGATTTATACTTCCACGGAGGTATCTCAAAATGTGTTTGATCCCATCCCAATGTCTCTTAGTAGGAGAAGAACTGTATCTTGCTAATAAGTTGACATCAAAATCAGGTCGTGTACAGTTTGCAAGATACATAAGAGCATCTATTGCACTTAGGTATGGAACTTCAGGTCTAAGAACTTTTTCCATTTCACTTAGGCATGGAACTTCAGGTCCAAGAACTTCTTCCATTGCACTTAGGCATGAAACTTCAGGTCCAAGAACTTCTTCCCCGCTTTCTAGAGGCTGAAATGGATCTTTATCAACTTCTAAAGATCGAGTAACCATCGGGGTAGTCAAAGGATGAGCTTTATCCATATGAAAACGACTGAGAATCTTTTCAGCATATGTGGATTGATGAACAAAAATTTCAGATGCTAAGTGCTCCACTTGTATTCCCAAACAGAATTTTGTCTTTCTAAGATCTTTCATTTCAAATTCATCTTTTAAATAAGTAGCAGTTCTTGTGAGTTCTTCAGGAGTACCTATTCTTCGTTGGGCTCCCATCTTAGTTCTTTGTAGATGTGCAATTGGAACATATACTGCACTTCCAAAAACTCGAAAGTGTGATATGTTGGGTATCTGTCCAAGAACTAACTGTAGAGGAGAGAATTTATGAAGAGTCGTTGGTCTTACTCGAATGATAGCTGCAACATGAAGAATTGCATGACCCCAAACTGAGGTAGGCAAGTTAGCCCTTAACATTAATGGTCGTGTAATAAGTTGAAGTCTTTTTTATTAAAGATTCAGTTAAACCATTTTGTGTATGAATATGAGGAACATAATGCTCAATAGAGAATCCAATAGTCATACAAAACTCATTAAAAGTTATTGATGAAAATTCAGCTGCGTTATCAAGTCGAATTGACTTGATTGGATGATCCGGAAACTGAGCCTGTAACTTTATTATTTAAGCAATAAGTTTCGAGAAGGCAAAGTTTCGAGAAGAGAGAAGACAAACATGAGACCATCTAGTTGAAGCATATATTAAAACCATGAAATATCGAAATGGGCCAGACAATGGTTGAATAGGTCCACAGATGTCTCTTTGAATTCTCTCTAGGAATTTTGGGGCTTCTTTATAAACTTTTACTGGAGATGGTCGAACAATTAATTTTTCTCGAGAACACGCAGCACAAGGAAATTCACTACTAGGAAAAACCTTTTTTATTTTCGAGAGGATGACCAGTAGAATTTTCAATAATACGACGCATCATAGAAGTACTTGGATGACCGAGTCTTTCATGCCAAAGCATAAAGGATTTGGGATCTATGATTTTTGAAATCATAAGAGTATGAGACTCAATTGCTCTAATTTTCATAGTATATAATCCAGAAGAAATTTAATGAAGTTTTTCTAGGATATTTTATTTTTCAGAAATAGTAGAACCGACAAGAAGATCTTCATTAAAGATGGTCTGACACATGTAAAAACATAAATAAGAAATATTATTTATGAAAAACGCATACCACGTATATAACGAAAACTAATAATATTATGCATGCAGGGTGTTAAATTAAAACAAAAATTAATTCAAAAGGTCCAGTAATATCAACAACTTTTTCCTCATTGTTGATCATTGGTGGATCATCAACAATCTCCAATTGATGATTAACAAAGTTCGTTTCTACCTCCATTACTTTGTTCTTTTGAGGCTCTTGGAAAAAATTAACCAAATGTCTCGGCGTACGATAGGTACGCGACCAATGCCCATTCATCCCACACCTAAAACAAACATCTAGTTTGTTCTTTTTCTGTGTTGCATTTTCTTTATTTTTACCCGACCCAAACCTTTGCCACTTCTGGTGGCCTGAATTGTCGCGGTTCTGGAATTTGTTGTTACGACGGCCTCGTTTATTCTTTCGTCCCCAAGGCTTCTTATTATATGACCATCTATTGTCACGTTTATTCTGCTGGAATGACGTGCTGTTAATATCTGGCAATGGGGTAGCACCCGTTGGCCGCACTTGATGGTTTTTCAACAACAATTCATTATTCTTTTCTGCAACCAGGAGGATAGACAATAAGTCACTGAATTTTGTGAACTTACTCTGTCTATATTGTTGCGACAGAATCATGTTGGTGGGATAAAAAGTTGAGAGTGTTTTCTCTAACATTTGGGAGTCAGAAACTGGATCTCCGCACAAAGCCAAAGTAGAAGTTATTCTATAAATATTGGAACTATATTTCGTAATTGATTTGTAATCTTGTAGCCTTAAATTAAGCCACTCAAATTTGGCATTAGGGAGAACAACCAATTTTTGGTGGTCAAATCTTTCCTTCAGTTGTGTCCATAAAGACAAAGGATCTTTGACTGTTAAATACTCAGTCTTTAATCCTTCATCAATATGGTGACGAAGAAAAATTATGACTTTTGCATTTTGTGCCGAAGTAGCTGTATTTCCTGATTCAATGGTCTTTTCTAACTCATTTGCACTAAGGTGCAATTCTGCATCAAGTGCCCAAGCCAAATAGTTGTCTCCAGATATTTTCAAAATAGAAAAATCTATTTTTGCCAAGTTTGCCATCTATTCTGGGTTAAAACACAATTATTATTTATTAAAACAATAAATAATTGCATGTATGAAATATAAAAAATAAACTACGTCACGACCTCAAGTGGTGATAAAAATACAAATATAAATATTCTTATATTTATGTTATTAGCATAATGTAAATGGATCTTCACCCGGTATGCGGTAGTTCGCATAGACAGATTATTCCAACAGAATAATAAATAGTGGAATAACAGAAGAATTTCACCATGCATGCGATAGACCGACCACACAGACAGGTTATTCCCAACAGAATAATAAATGCGGAATAATAAATAATGGAATCAGGTCAGGTGAAATTCACACCGACAGGATATTCCGACAGAATATTAAATGCGTAATAATAATGGAACCAGGTCAGGTGAAATTCACACCGACAGGATATTCCGACAGAATATTAAATACGAAATAATAAATGGTAAAAAGGTTCCCACTTAGTCTTGTAAGATTAACAAGGATAGATGGTACCATTGTAAATAACAGAATTTAAATGCAATTATAAGAATAAAATTATATTATTGGTGGTATAACCCAACCAGTAGTATAATAATAAATTGCAAGAATTTAATTTTACCGTCTCAGTTGGTTAGAGCTTCGTGCTGATAACGTATTATAAAACTTTAGCAAAGTATAAAAATATACACTTATAATTGCTGCATAAATTTATAGAGAATAAGTAAGAGAAAGAGAGAGAAATTCTTCAGAGAGAATTCTCTTCTTTTTTCATTCAGTAGCACTCCTTTATATAGGAGAAGAAGAGAAGTGTATGAGAGAAGTCATGGGAGGTGTATGAGAGAAGTCAAGGGAGGTGTATGCGAGAAGCAATCAAGGGAATCAATTGTATAATACCATAAACTTTATTGACCGCATTAACATCATTTTGTTAGAGTTAATTGATAAAGTTTGTAACAGTTTCAAAAATCTTTAAATAGATAGATAGAAAATAAATTTTGAAAGTTTATAATTGATTGATCATCATTTTTTGATGTAAAAACAAGTTTAAAATATGTTATTATTGGTAAGAGTATAATAGTCTGAACAATTTTTTTTTATCCAATTCTTCAATTAATCTAGAAAAAACAAACATAAAATGAGATTATTTTAAGTTATCCCATGAATAATCCGATAAAAAAATAAACATGCGATTAAAATTATTTAATCCAAAAATTAATAGATCCCGAGATAATAATCCCTGCAAAAACATGAACCTAGTCTTTTTAAATGTGATCGTATATAAAATATATAGACATGTTAATGGGAGTCTCCATTGTAACTAGAAAGCATGTACCTTTTAGTGGTGAAATGACAATTTATATTTTTAACGACACAATAATATTTGTCATAAATAATAATTGTTTGTGACAAAATTTAACGTCACTAATTGTTTGAATTTTATTTTGGCGGGCGTTAAATAATTTTTATATCATTAAATGTGTATTGGGAAAATTTAAAAGATATGGGTAAATTGGTAATTGAGGGAATCCTAATCCAACAACGAAAGTCTCATAATAGATATATGGTTATTTAATTTAAAATTAATTAATAATGAGACAGTTGGTCATATCCAGTATATATGTTAAAGATATATATATATTATTATCTTTATTCCAAAATTAAAAATATAATTTGACTTTTAAGGTCAAACGAAAATATATTAAATTTTAAAATTAGTATGATTCATAAAAGTTTAGAATAAAATAAATTTATAATTAATAGTTTGTATTATATATTATACAATTATATTAATTGTAGAAACTAAAATTAAATAAATTAACTTGCAACAATTTTATATGATAACCACAGAAAAAGAAAATTAGGTCAACGTTCCATAGTTATATATTAAAGTACTTATTTGACTATTATTAATTTGGGGTATTATATTTTTTTTTTTTAAATTACGTGAGAGCTCAGTAGTCTTTGATGAAATGAAGAAAACAATATCACTTTTTTATATTTGTATGTTCAAAGTGTAAGATCGCAGCTTATTTAGTTCCTTATTTTAAAAAATTTACTAAAAAGAATAGTTTCGATTTGTGATCATCATATGACTGCGTAAGTAAATATATATATATATATATATATATATATATATATATATATATATATATATATATATATATATATATATATAGGGTCCGATTCTAGTCCGGACTCTCGGATTTTCTTAAAATATGAATTTTTTTTTAAAACAACTAAAAAAATAATTTAATATTTTATGGAACTGAAATTTTTTCATAATAAGGTGTTTTGGGTGTTGTCAGGAATAAGCATGTGAATGTTATTTCTATTTATATATGATTTGATTATGATATATATGAATGAATATGCAAGTATGCTTGCATTAAGAAAAGCTGTAAAGTCCTTTGATAGATAATAAGAACATATGTACAAGGACTTAAAATGAATTGATTAAATATGTTAGGTTGATCCTACATAAGTAAAACATCTTTGTAAAGTCCTTAAAAAGAAAAGATGTACAAGGACTATAAATATAGAAAGATCAAGCTTGTTAGGTTGATCTTATAAAGATAGGATTGTCTGATCGTTAAGCACTGCACTAGAAATCGTAGTCTGCTAAAAAAGTCAAGGAAAACTCGAGAGCTATCGAGACAGAATCGTAGTCTATAAAATAGTATATCCTGGAGTTCATAGACTGCCAGGAGAGACGAGGAAAGATCGTAGTGTGTCGAGTAGAACTTACTCGTAGTCGTAGACTGCTGAGAAAATCATGTTCAGAATCGTAGAGACAGCCTGTCTACGAGCCAACCGAGCATCTGCTAAAGCCAAGTCAAGAATCGTAGATTGCACTCGGAGTCGTAGAGTCTACTGAACATATGAAAGGCAGATATCGTAGTCGAGCTAAATCAGATGAAGACAACGTGCATAACGACAGAAATCGTAGAGTGCTAAGATCTGATCTCAAAGTCGTAATACCTGCACAGCCAAAGCCGAATCGTAGAGCGCAGAACTAAGACTCCAACAGAAGTGCTCACAATGCCAAGGCAGAATTGTAGAGCAATCATGATTCTCAACAATGAGCACTCCCAGAATATTCAAAGCATGAAGCCTCTGGTCTGAGCTGCAGAGATACATCCCACCTAAAGAAAACTAGAGAACACTCAACGAATGACATGCAAGCTAACAGGAGATCTAAGCACCAACCCAATTGACATCCAGATTGAGTTGTGAAGCCATTCGAGATGAAGTTTTCTACAAGGTGATCAGAAGAAGACTTCAATAAACTAACTAAGGAAAGTCAGCTAATGCAGTAGCTGTCAAGTAAACAGAAGACAACGATCTTGGAAGCAACCAGGATCGTAGTGTTTGCCAAACAAAGAAAGAACTGACGGAGTGTACACAGAGATACTGGTCAGCTTCTGAAGAACAAGGCTAAAGTGATTAAGCATTGGGTCAGTCCATTGATGATAAGTGAACGGGAGATCACAAGGAGAAAGCGAGCTAAACACGCCACAAATCTGAAGTGTCTTGCTATTCAGAAGGGGCCAAAATAAGAAGTCAAGCCATCAGTATCTGAGAGCAGTAGAGGCAAACAGAAGTGTTGAAGCACTGCACAATAGAAGGAAGAAGTGCTCTACATTGAAGATCAAATAAACACTCTTCAAGATCGTAGTGTTGTCTTTACCTGTCAATGAGCAGTATTCAACAAGACACTACGATCAGGTCCAAGAAAATATGTATCAGAATCGTAGAGTTCGGTCAACTGAAGGTTGAAGCATTGGCAACGGTTCAATCTGAAGATTAATATTCGAATAGAGCTTATTGAGAGCATCGATGCAAAAGGACAACATCTGATCGAGAAATTAGAAGGAGGAAATAAAGTCGACTACTTGTCTGACATGGAAATGTGACAACTCTAAGGCGGTAGGTAAGGTGGCAGACTGCTGTGTCAGTAAAGTCACAAAGGAGCTGTCACGTCACATCAAGCAGTCTGCACGAAATAACTCAAGATCTGCGAAGCAATTCAAAAAGCTCCCACCGGCTACATTCCAACGGGAAGATTGTGAAGGAGTATAAATCAGCAAGAGCTTCAAAGATCAAGAGTTACTGATGATTGCTGAAGTTGCTGAGGTTGGAGAGATGGTGGTCTGATCAAAATAACGTAAAATAGTGAGTGACCAATGAAAGTCCGAAAGCTCACTCTACGTTCCACCAAGAACACTTGGAGATAAACAGAGTAAGAAGTAGAAGTGAGAGTTCTACGATGTAGAAGTGAGAGTTTACTATAAAAAGAGTGTTCTGAACTGCCAAGAGAAAGAATAGCATCAATGTCATCTTGATGTCTATCATGGGAAGACTCTAAGTATCAGAGAGAAGAGCTTACAGTCATCTTAGCAAGTCCATCATGAGAAGGCATCAAGTATCAAGGAAGAAGATCACCAACGTCATCATGATGTCAAGCATGAGAAAGTTTCTAAGTACCTAACAGAAGAGCCTACAGTCATCTTAGGAACTCATCATGTGCAGCCATCAAGTATCCAGAAGAATGATCTTCACTGTAGGTCAACAAAGGATCATCAGAAGAGGTTGAGTATCTGAAGAAGCTGAGCATCATGTAACACTCAACTACACCTCAAGGATGATCACGTCAAGCTGCTAAGCATTCAGAGATGAAGAGCTTAAAGGACATCTTAGCAGCACCTCCAACAAACAATTAACTATCAACAAGAAGCCAGGGCCTGAGGGGTCCTTGTCCGGAGGGACTAAATGAAGTTTTAAGCCTACTTGGCTTGAAGAGTTCCTAGGGAACTAGAGAAGTTCTAAGGCTGCTGGCCTTGAAGAGTTCTTAGTGAACTGAAGTTCCAAGGCTGCTGACCTTTAAGGAATCTAAGTGATTCAGGGTTCTGCCCTTCTTTAGTGAAAATCCTGCTAGTTGAAAGCAGAAGAGTGGATTAGGAGCTTGAGTCTCTGAACCACTTAAAATCTCTTGTGTCTTTTACTTTATGTCATTTACATTATGTACTTAACTGCTATAACTGCTATGTATGTATTAACTGTTTACCACTGAACTAACTCTAAGAACAATGTATGTATGATTATGAATATATCAATGAAGGAGATCTTTTACTTATTCCGCTGTGCCTGAAAAGATTTTTATGTTTGTCATATGTTAATTCATTAGCAATACAAAATAAACTAAAAAAATATTTGAAATAAAAAAGGATCCATTCAACCCCCCTTTTAGATCTATTGTGTGCCTACTGGGAACTAACAGGTGTGATTTGAATACTTATAACAAAACATGTCTGTACAGTCTGGAAAGCAAAAAAAAAATAGGGTTCGGATTTTAATTAGGTTCGGGAGTCCGGACCTGATCCTCATTATATATATATATATATATATATATATATATATATACAAAAGGATAATTTTAAAATAATTATATACATACAGTTCTACATTTACATTTGATTCAGTAATAAGACAACGTTATTTGCTAAAATTTTGTTTGCCTCTTATCGACCGTCTCTTAATCGGTAAAAAAATATAAATTTAAATCATTAAGAGTTGTCTCTTAATGAAAAATATAAATCTATTGAGTTTCTATAAATATTGTATTCTCTTCATTCCAAAATTGACTTTTTAAAAAGTTAATTTAAGATATTTTTAAATTTAAAAATTCATAGCCAAGTGGTGGAATGATTTTGATTGTGTTGGATTTAGGAATGTTGGGGTTACTGATTGCTTTATTTGGAGTGGGAAAAATTTGAAGTTTGAATAACATTTTATTACCGAGCCCCCAAACAAGAGTAAGGTTGTGTTTGATAAATCTGAGAATTAAGATCTGAATGATTATGATATCTTAATAAATTAGATTATCTGAATGATTATGAGGTCTGAATTTAAAAAATTGTTTGATAACTAAAAAGTAATTTGTCTCTTAATGTCACTATTTTACCATTTTAAAAGGTAAAATTTTATTTAAAAATTTTAAGTATTCAATTTAATAAAAATGAGTGCATAATATTATTGAATATATTTATATAAAAAAAATTATCAAAAAAATTTCATTAAGAGGTATCTCTTAATTATTAAGATTTTATTTTCTGTCTTACTGATTAAGAGGCATTCAGAGGTAACAAAAAAAAATCAACAACATCATGCCTCTTAGCGAATAAGAGATAGTCCATTAAGATGCAATAAGATGTAAACAAACAGCACATTTGTATTCACAAGCCATTTTATTAAAATTTTGGGTTGAATTCTTTTGTTGGTCTATTTGTAAAACAAATAATGATACTTTTATGGTCTCAAAAGTACCCTTATACTACGTTTAGATTAAAAGAATGAAATGAGTGAAGAAATGCATGAATTATATATTGGGATTCAAAGGATATGCAGACACAATTGAACTCGAAAATGAAGGGAATATGGGTCATGATCTTAAAATTATTAGCTTTGAATGTATTGCCAATGCTACAAGAAACTTCTCATCAGAAAATAAGCTAGGAGAGGGAGGTTTCAGACCTGGTTATAAGGTATAAACTCTTGTCTTTACTATATATATTCCCTTCTTTTATTTTGGGTCTTGATTCTAGACAGTTCAAAATATACAGTCCAATTCGGGTCTTCCAGATGGTTCAAAATATACAGTTCATTTGAGTAGTTTATAGAAATTAGTTGTATTTTATATAACAAAGAAGCACATTTGTATAATACTCATATAACAAAAGTCATCTGAAAGGCAATTTATTTTTATAAACTGTCATTTTAAATTGTCTCGAATCAAGATCAGTTTTTCTCTCACTCGACATTACAAAGGTCAACGAGTGTTAATTAACTAGTAATATTTTAATCACTCCAAGGGAGAATTGCCTGAAGGGCGTGGAGAAATAACAGTAAAGCGACTCTCAAACGTCGGGACAGAGATCACTAGAGTTCAAGAATGAACTCATCCTCAATTCCTCATAGCCAAACTCCAACACACCAATTTAGTCAAGCTTCTTGGTTGTTGCATTCATAAAGAGGAGAAGATTTAATCTATAAGTACATGCCAAATAATTAAAAGTTTGGATTTCTTCATTTTTGGTTAGTAATAGAGTCACCAACAATTAATATCAGTTTAGCTTTTCTCTAAAACATTGCTAATGAAATTAGAAGGAAGAAACTAGCTTGGGAGCAACGTTTGAGCATTATAGAAGGAATTGTTCAAAGGGCTACTTTACCTTCACAAATACTCAAGATTGAGGATAGTTCATAGAGATCTCAAAGCTATTGCTTGACCAAAACATGAATCCCAAGATTTCTGGTCTTGTTATGGGTATGATTTTCAAGCAAGATTTATCAGAAGCAAATACAAAAAGGGTTGTTGGAACATGGTAAATAAGATTACATTTATCCATGTTTTACTAGTGATGTCGACATATTGTCAGGGTAAAAATAATTTGCAGAGTAAATACCCATTTAACGATACTTTTGCAATTGTTTTAGTGACACTAAGGCCCTGTTTGTTTGAGTCTGAATAAGGCTGAATGGCTCTGAATCTGAGCTATTCAGCCATTCAGATTGTTTGATTATCATTTTTAAATATCTGAATGGTTCAATCTCTTCTGACCGAATAAGCTACAATTTTTTGGGCTGAATAGACAAGCCAGTCATCTGAATGGATTTTTACTGATGTTGCCCCCAAACCCACAACAAGATCGTGATTGAAATAAAATCCCAACAGCAAAATCTGATTTGTTCGAATACTCTCTACCTACAACAAGATCGTGATTGAAATAAAATCCCAACTTTTTGGTAGATCTGATGGAAATGGAGGTGGTGTTAAGAAGAGGGTTTTTGAAGTGGGTTTTGAGAGATAGTGTTTGGGATGATGTGGATTTGGAGAATGGGATTGTGAAAGAGGGTTGCTTCCATGGTTGATTTGATGATGGTGGATGAAGAGAGAGATCGTGATAGTGTTTGGGATGATGTGGATTTGGAGAAGGGGATTGTGATAGTGTTTGGGATGATGTGGATTTGGAGAAGGGGATTGTGAAAGAGGGTTGCTTCCATGGTTGAGTTGATTTGCTTCCATGGTTGCTTCCGTGAAGTTTTGAGGTTGAGCTTTTGAGGGATTCTACTTTTGAGCTTTTTTATCTTATCTGTTTGGATATGTTAGCACGTTGCCAATTTGTTTTCCTCTATCAATTACAAATAAAGAATATGGGTCAAATACGTTGAACTATAAAAGAATTTACTTTTATTATGTATGTGTACAGTGTACACACAAATATATATATATATATATATATATATATATATATATATATATATGAGTAAGGATCAAGTGCATACCCCTTATTTTACTCACCCGTGCTCACCCTCATTTAGGCGACGGTTTCGGTCATACAACTGTCGTCTATACTTTTAGCGACGCTATATGTTGTCCGTCGCTAAAAGTATAGACAACGATTGTATGACCAAAACTGTCGCCTAAAGGGGGGTGAGCACGGGTGAGTAAGATAAGGGGTATGTACTTGCTCCGGACCGATATATATATATATATATATATATATATATATATATATATATATATATTACATTGTGTTATTTTATATTATTATAAAAAATAGAGATCATGGTTTATGTTTTATATATATATTAAATTGAATTTATTTTCATGTCCAATATTTTGTTTTTATCCATTCTTTTCTTTTCTTCTTTTCTTTTTTATTTTATTGTAAGTATAGAGTACAATTGAATTCTTTTTGTATAGTGAAACTCATTGTAATTAGTTTATAGGGATAAAATAGTAAAACTCTATTATTCAGATGTTTCACACATGATAATTATCAAACAACTTTTTTCATTCAGATTCATGTCACTCAGATTCAGATTCAGATTCAGCTCATTCAGATTCAGATTCAGATTCACTAAGTTTTTATCAAACATCCCCTAAATACCTTAAGTGATACCTATTTTGATCTGACAACATTATTTTTACTATGACAATATCAACTATCTTTATTAGACAAAGTTTACCCACAAGCCCACATATGTCATTAATCAACTATATTATTATTTTGTAATGGTTATATGGCTCCCGAGTACGTTACGGAGGGCATTTTCTCTATAAAATCTAATGTTTACAGTTTTGGAGTTCTAGTACTTGAAATCCTTAGTGGTCGGAAAAATAATAGCTTTTATCACGATGAAGTCGCACTCAATCTAGTCGCATTCGTAAGCAATTTTACGATTCTTGTGTGTTTCTACAATCTCATTTTGAGTATTTGAAGAATTGATTTGTGAAATCTTAAAATTGAAACTTGACATAAATTCATATGATTTTAATCAACAGAATTCCGTTATTATAAACAATTTAAAAAGTATTTAGTAATTGAAAAAAAGACGATGTGAATCACACCGATTTTATATTATAAAATTTCACGAATCGACTGTAAAAATCAAATGAGACTGTTTTAATGGGAGAAATGAAGGGGGTGTTTTCATACTTATAAGTAAATTTTCTTGATCAAATTTCTGGGCAGGCATGGGACTTGTGGAACAAAGGTGCTGCATTAGAGCTTATGTATCCAACATTAGATGATTCATGCATAACTCGACAATTTTTAAGAAGCCGACGTTTTACACAGGAAGCAGCTACACAGTTGACGAAGATTTGCCTAATAATTCAGCCGCCTAAGCTTTCGATAAATGGACTCACCATTTCTGCAATGGACACGAGATAGTATTGATTTTTACGATCATGAGAAGGGGATTTTGGAACATTTTTTCATTTGTTAGTAAGGGTGTAAATGAATCGAGTCGAGTCAAGTATTGAGTTATTCAGATTTGATTCATAAAATTTATTGAGTATTGTTAGAATTAGATCGCACACGACACTAAAAAATTAATACAGAGATTTTCGTGTTTCCCCAATTTAGATAGTTCACGGGAGTGGCAGCGTTCTTCTATTATTCATCGAGTTACATAGATTTTACAATAGAGAGTATATATAGGCATATAGTTGCTACTTCTATTCTAACTCTAATTCAACTTTTGTCCGCGCCTCGCGCTCTTAGCGGCGAGCCCCGTGCCAGTGCTACAGATCTTTTCTGCGCCCCGCACCAATGCTACAGAAGTCTTGTCGATCTTAGCGCGTCCCGCGCTGCTCATGACTTTGTATTGGCGCGACCCACGCCACCCCCAACCTTCGGTTTGCTCCGCTCCATTCAGGAGTTTCGCTCCCTCACTCCGCTCCGTATCTGGCATTTTTCAGGAACTTTTCGGTTATGAATTACAAGTCCCAACAAACTCTAATTCAACTTTTGTCTGCTCCCCGCGCTCTTAGCGGCGAGCCCCGTGCCAGTGCTACAGATCTTGTCTGCGCCTCGCGCCAATGCTACAGAAGTTTTGTCGATCTTAGCGCGTCTCGCGCTGCTCATGACTTTGTATTGGCGCGGCTCACGCTACTCCCAACCTTCGGTTCACAACCTGATGGGTCAGTGCTTCGCTTTGCTCCGCTCCATTCAGGAGCTTTGCTCCCTCACTCCGCTCCGTATCTGGCTTTTTTCAAGAACTTTTCGGTTATGAATTACAAGTCCCAACAAACTCCACGTTGACGAATAACCTCGCCTATTCAGAAGATAAGTCACTTGCTCATATTTGAATCATTTATATTTTGGGTCGAGTTCGAATCGAACTTTTAATCGAGTGAGTACAAATTGATCCCGAACTATTTACTCATTTTACAGCCTTACCTGTTAGAGAACGACATTTATTACTCTGATAACAGAGTAATACACATTATTCAAATGTTAGTAGAGTCCTCACCTATTGATATTATTAGCCCATTTGATGTGGATTCCTGATGTCTTATTACTGCTTTTTAAGAATAAAAATGTAATTTCAGACATTTTGGATTGATTTTGATGGGTCGAAACTGTTCTTTTAGAATCTCTAGAGTTCAATTTTTTGAAAAAATATTTAAATTTTAAAAAACAAGTTATAGAAAAGGAATTTAAATAAGCTCTACTGTGAATTTAAAAAACAAATTATAAAGAAATATGGTATTAGTTAATTTCTCTTTTGTTGTATTAAATGATCATGAAAAAGAAATAATTCATTAGATTAAATAAAAAACTAGGATAAACACAGTTTCCAATGGTATTAAATTTATTCAAATAATCATATTTCATCCATTATATTTATAAACACACGACTTAAAAGAACTACTGTTGGTCCAAATTTAAAATTGAAAAAAAATAAGAAAATTTATACAAGAAAAGCAAGCACTTCGAATTTTAACTGCCAAAAAACAATTTGAATTTTAACTGCCAACCAAAACATAATTGCCAATTATAATTGCAAAATATAAATAAAAATAACAATTATTATTTACTCTCTCCGTCCCAAGAAGGATGATTAAAAGTACAAATTTTTTGCCCCAAAAAAGATGAGATAAAATACGAAGGATAAATATGTCATTTAGTAGAATCCATTAGTATTAAAAACTAAAAATTTTTATCACTTTATATATTCTTATGGGGCAATTAAGTATTTGTGTAAATTGTATTTTATTCATTCTTTTGAGGACCATACAACCCAAGTCGTCCAATCTTTATATGTAGGAATAATTACATTTTCTATTACATTTTTAAAAATTATTATAACAATAGTGCACTCATAAAATATTTACACAATTAATGTATTTTAAGTTTTATTTACAAAATTAGTGCATGCTCTTCCCTTTAATTTAGTTGAGTATTTTAATTTAACACTTTCTCTCTCCTCCCTTCTATCCCCCGACAGCCTACGTGAAGCTTGCATTGAAGTATCATCCTGATAAGAACCAAGGAAATGAGGAGGCTGACAAGAAATTCACCGAGATGAATAATGATAAATTAATGCTCAAATTTTGATTTTGATTTTTTCATATATTGTCAAGTAATTGAGTTGATTCCTTTTTACGTGAGAAATTTGATTTTGAGATCTGAAGTTTGAATGAAATGGGTGGTTTGAATTTGAGATATGAAGTTTGAATGAAATTCATATACCTTATTTCTTTTGCTTTAATTTACAGTATATGCAAAGTTTGCTTGAATCTGAAAAGAAGGATTGGTAGTACAATATGGACATTACGATTTTTTTATAGTACAATTGGTAGGCAAACATTCAAACCAAAGTAACTAATACAGTGTTATTAGGTTACTAATTTATTTTTAAAAAATCTACTATAGATTTTTTTATTTAATAGTGAAATTGGTAGCCAACACTTTATACAAATGTAACCAATTCAGTTTTATTGGGTTACCAATTAATTAAAAAAAATATTGTAGATTTTTTTTTCATAATGCAGTTGGTAGCCAAACCTTAATACAAAGGTAACCAATTCAGTTTTATTGGGTTACCATTTAATTATAAAAAATCTATTATAGATTTTTTTTTCATAGTGCAGTTGGTAGCCAAATTTTAATACAAATGTAACCAACAAAAATAAAAATGGTTACCAACAGTACTGAAATTTCTCTTGGTTACCCACAAAAATAAAAATAGTTACCTTTGTATAAATGTTTGGCTACCAACTGTACTAAAATTTATCTTCTTCTCCTTTTAATTTCTGGACTATTGTGGCGGTAATGGATGAGGAGATCGGCGTCCATGGCGGCGACGGCGAAGGAGGAGGACGAAAAAGAAGAAGAAGAAGCGGAGGTGTTGAAGCAATAAACTAGTAGCTAAAATGAGGAGATCGACGTCTATGACGGCTACATCTTCAAGATCTATAGATCTACAACTTCAAGGTGTTGCGGCGGCGGCGGCGGCGGCGGCGGCGGCGACGGCGGCGACGAAGGAAGAGGACCGCCGCCGAAGGAGGAGGACGAAGAAGAAGAAGAAGAAGAAGAAAGAAGAAGAAGAAGAAGAAGAAGAAGAAGAAGAAGAAGACGACTTACAAGATTTACATCTTCAAGGTGTTGAGGCGGCGATGACTACGGCGACGGCAAAGGAGGAGGACGAAGGGGAGGAGAGAGGAGGCAGTAAGGGAGAGAAAGAGGATGAGCGGATGAGTGTTTCCCTAAATTAAGGACATTAATATTGTAAATAAATATGAGAAGATTATTATTTTTGTAATTATTTTGGTGATGTACTAATAGTGTAATTACTTATTAAATACTCCCTCCGTCCCAAATTAACTGTTCAGTTTTGACTTTTTAAAGTCAAATTGACTATTTTTAGAATTAATAATTAAGCATATATAAATATATTTCTAAAATTATAAAAATTGGGGTTAGTAATAAATTGTATATACTTTCTTTTGGTTATAATCTCTTCGCCTATATTTTAGCAAAAATAGTAAAAAGATTATTTTTAAAAATGGTCAAATTGACTTTAAACAGTCAAAATTGAACAATTAATTTGGGACGGAGGGAGTATTGTATATTATTGTAAAGGACCCTTATATGTATCATATATGATCTTTCCCAAGCCTAATGGAATAGGCAGCCCGGCCCATGCCCAAGTGTAGATGGATTAGTACTAATTACTAAAAATATTTAGTCCTAATTCGTGACATACCGGCCCAAACATAAATATTAATGTAACGGCCGTTACGGCGGAGAACATCTTTTACTCTTTCCTTACTCTACCCGTAACGTCAGATTAACCCTCACGGCAAGGAATCTCGTAAACAAAGAAATTTGGCGGTAAAATAACCAACATGACGTGTCAGTATCTTATTCGCCAATTCATGTATGTATGTGTCCCATCCCCATCATGCAACGGCATATTGTTTTTTTTTCCCGCGCGAGCAGAACCCTAAAGCAGAGTGAGGAGAGGGAAAGAGAGAAAAACCTCAAATAGATATTCATCTTAGTAGAGAATGAATAAATAAGAGGGTTTTATTTCTCCATCCAATTCCCCAAAATTCTCGTCTTTTATTCGATCCGAGTAGGAGGAGGCCTGCGTTTTGCTGAATTTTGTTGATTTGGTAGGTTATTTTTTTGGCAAATCTTGATTCTATATTAGCAGATTTTAGTAGAGTTAAGAGATCTGAGTTCTAAGGTGTTTTTTTTTGTTATTTATCAGTTTTATATATGAATTTGAGTTTCTTGAATTTAATGGCTTGTAGATCAGTTTTAGGGCTTGACCTAATATGCAAAACATGAAGGAGAATAATTCAAATTCAGATGTTGCAGTTCGATTTACTGATTTTTGCAAGGTTTTCTATTATATTATCTCCTTTTTTATATAAAGTTTTAAATTGAGACCATATGTAATTTCTTTGATCTGATTGCAGAAGGGACTATCAATGGATGAGAATACTTTGACAGAAGCTATGAAGCTGTTTAATGGAAGCAAACATCTTCTACAGACAAATATATCTGCAGCTGTTGGAAGTGGAACAGTAAATTTTCCATCTTTCTTTGAGATTTTTTATCTCATGAATGGTTCTTATGTTTTTGTATCACGCAATTTGGAGTTGAAAATTAATTAACATTTATTTGTAGCTGACTGATTTGTATTTCTGGATCAGCCGCAAGAAGCAGAGAGTTATTGGTTTGCATTTGTTTTGTACTCTTTGAAAAGATTAAGTGAGAAAAATTTGGATAACACAAATCAGGGTATAGATGAAAATGGATTTACCTTGTGCCAGATATTGAGAGTAGCGAAGCTGAAGTAATGTTCTTGTTCTAATTACTGATTCACTGTTTGTTTTTCTGTTACTCTTTAATAAATTTGTTTTTTCTAATTATGGCTGTATTTTGTTTCTTGATTTTATAGTATTGTGGATTTTTTCAAAGAGATTCCTCAGTTTATTCTTAAGGTGGGCCCAATTTTAAGTAATTTATATGGCGTAACTGGGAGAAGAGACTTGAGGTACTGATATCTTGGAATATTGAGTTTTACTGTTGAGAATTATGTAATTGTAGATATTTTGATGGGTTGTCTCAATTATTTTTGGGGTTCTACTTATTCTTATTTTTTCCCTCCTCTGATCAGGCAAAGGAGATGCAAGTCAATTTTGTGCAATTGAGAAATTTAAGCAAGTGGGTATCATTATATTGTTCTCCTTTCTAAAACAACATATTTTCTTAATGTAAAATCAATTTTTACCTAGCAGACACTTTTGTATGATTGATGGTTTAATATCTTTAATTCCAGTAAGTAGATTGTGTATAATCTTGTTTTATTAACTAAACCATGTTCCATCTATAGTTGCAAACAAATAAAAGCTTTCAAATTAGATATATGTAGCTAACTGAAGTCAGCCAACTTCATTGTTGAGTGAAAGATGTCAGCTATAGCTGTTTCTTGTTGACTGAAAGATGTCAGCTATAGCTGTTTCTTTCACTAATTCTTTTTTCTTGCATGTCTTGGTTTGTAAAATTAAATTGCCAATCAACGTATCATGCAAGTGCTTTTATAACCATCTGTTACATGATTTATATGAAATTTATTTATGTAGTTGCACGTCCTATAACATGTTGGATTTTTCGCAACATGTAACCTTACATTTTTGCTTTTTCTTTCTTTCTTTCTTTTTTCCCTTGTATATTCTTAAATAGAAGGTTCTTAATGACTTTTTTTTTGGTATTAAGTTCTTAATGATTTGCAGCGCTTGTTAATTATAGATTTTTATCAAATTCATGATGCAAGGTACTACAAACGTGCATATATTGAACTTTTCTTGACAAGTGATACAAATACTGATAAGCAGTTAATTGCCAACGCCTCAGACTTTGTGTCATACTATCATCGTTTTGGATGGTTGCTATTTCTGGCTCTCCGTGTCCATGCATTCAGCCGTTTGAAGGACTTGGTGACTTGCACAAAAGGTTTAGTTTCTATATTGGTCAGTTACATTTCACTATGCTAACCATGTTGTACTTTTATTATTATATAGTGAAAAAGACAAATCCCAATAATAGAAGAGTACTGCTACACTAACAACAGATTTACAAGAATGACATGCCATCCAATTCACTTACCTCTTCTTTTCAGCACTGCGCCCATTCTCTTACGTCTTTTGTTCATTTCTTTTGTTGGAGTATCACTTTCCATTGTAGAGTAATGTTCAGATGAGCATGGAGTACATACAATGAACAAGTGGAGCCAAAGATATACTCATTTTTGATTTTACCATAACTTTTCATCTGACTAATTTGATGAAGATAAAAGTAATTTTTAAATGCTCAATTAAATCTTTGACAGGTCATATTGATTATTCATGTTCCCGTTCGCTTCAGAAATTTTGCCATTAATGACTCTTCACGCTTTGGTAATTATATTCTCTAGGATTGTTCTTTTGAAATGTCATTGCTCTCCTGTTTCGTTGGAGACTAAATGACTTTACCATTGTGCTAATTTCTTGGCAGTTAAAAAAGGCAACAAAGGTGTGGATCTGCTTGCCTCACTTTCCAACATGTACGAGACTTCAGAAGATGAGTTGAGAAAAACCCTGGAAAAAACCAATAATTTAATAGCAATTATTTTGAAGAAAAAACCTCGCTTGGCCTCAGAGTGTAAAATTGAAAATCTAAACGGTTTCAACGCAGGTACCATGAAAATCTTCCTTTCTTTGTTGCTGGGTTTTTGTAGTGTACTCATGTTTCAACTAATGCTCCTGTGCTGAAACTGTCATCCCCATTTAATGCAGATGGTTTGATCTATTTTGATGATTTAATGGACGAATCATCTTTACCTTCAAATTTAAGTATTTTAGAAAAGGACTACAATGAGACAATTTGTAACAAGGGTGAATTGGATGAAAGGGTGTTTATAAATGAGGATAGCTTGCTTGGTTCAAGCAGCTTGTCTGGAGATGTAGTAAATATAAGTGTGACTAAGGTATGTGTTTTCAATGAAAGATGTTCTTTTGATTTTAAATACTTTGTTTTTAAATATTTTTTTCTTGTTTAGAGGAAAATCGACTCAATAGCATCACCAGCAAAGACAATAACAAGTCCGCTCTCCCTCTATGGCTCTCCTGTTTCATCTCATTTGAATGGCAGACTTGGTAGTGGTACCTTTAGGGTAGTAGGTACTCCTGTGAGCACAGCAATGACGACTGCGAAGTGGCTTCGCAACATTATTTCTCCACTTCCATCCAATCCTTCACCAGAGTTGGAGCTATTCCTGTCAAAATGTGGTAGGGATGTGAGGCATGATGTGGTACGCAGAGCTCGTATAATATTAGAGGCTATATTTCCAAATAGTGGTCAAGGTAACCGCAATGTCCCTGGAAGCTTGCAGTACGAATCTGATGGATAACATATGGGCAGAGCAACGTAGATTGGAAGCAGTAAAATTATATTATAGGGTATTGCAAGCAATGTGTACAGCAGAGGCCCAAATTTTGCATGCAAACAATTTGACCTCTTTGCTAACTAATGAGAGGTTTCATAGATGTATGCTAGCCTGTTCAGCAGAACTGGTTCTTGCCACTCATAAAACAGTGACTATGTTGTTTTCCAGCAGTTTTAGAAAGGACTGGAATTACATCTTTTGACCTTAGTAAGGTAATAGAAAGTTTCATCCGTCATGAGGAATCTCTTCCAGAGAACTAAGGCGACATCTGAATTCGCTGGAAGAGCGACTTCTGGAGAGCATGGTCTGGGAAAAGGGCTCTTCAATGTACAATTCTCTGACAGTAGCAAGGCCAGCCCTTTCTGCTGAAATAAACCGTCTTGGGCTGTTGGCAGAGCCAATGCCCTCTTTAGATACAATTGCTATTCATGTTAACATGTCTAGCGGAGGGTTGCCTCCTGTGCCATCTTTGCAGAAGCATGAAACATCCCCAGGTAATACATTATTTCATCATAATTTGGGGACTATCCCTATTATATATCAGTTTATTGCTGGTAAATCATTGTGGAGGACATATATTTGGTGAATTTGGAGAACTTAACTTAGATACTCACTGGATTTTTGATTCGTCAAAGAAATAATTGCTGACTGAACTTTTGAGAATTTACCTGTTTGTGATATAATAATGAACAACAGTAGGTTGCAAGACTTGGTGATGTTTCTGTATTAGCTTGCACTCTATAACTAATTACCTGCACTGAGCTAATGATTTTCCAGGTCAAAATGGATATATTCGATCACCGAAGAGAGTTTGCACTGATAGAAGCGTATTAGTAGAGCGGAATTCCTTCACATCACCAGTGAAGGATCGCCTTCTGGCCAGCAATAACTTCAAGTCAAAATTACTGCCACCTGCTTTGCAGTCTGCATTTTTAAGGTAGCTATGACAATTCATAGGTGCCATGAAGTAGATCTGCAGCATGGTACGTTTTTTTTTCTTTCTGATTATCAGTACTGAAATGACTACTTTTATGCAGTCCAACAAGGCCAAATCCAGGGGGTGGAGGGGAAACATGTGCCGAAACTGCAATCAATGTATTCTTTGGCAAGGTAATATTATTTTGCTTGACTTCAATTATCTAGAATATATTGGTAGATATATTATTGCGTGCATATGGCGTCATTGAGAAGATGTATTTTTCTTTGTTATCACCTCTGACTTGAAGTTAGCTTCCCTCTTTTTTATTCTTATTACGTGGATGAAGTCTCACTAGTTAAGGCATCTAATGAATACATTTATTTACCCATTTGGGTCATCCCATAGACGGTTGCATTGTGGATGGTTGGATGATCAATGTTCCAAAGACCCAAATTGTATATGTTGACGGATTTAGGAGGCAAACAGGCAGTTCAAAGATGATGTATCATTTATTGCTAAGTTGTGCCTGGCTTTGTGTATACTGCTTTACTAAGCAATGAACTATTATGTTATATATATATATTTCCATATACTCAAGTCTCTGTGTTAGAAGGAATTTTTGCTTCCCTTGCCTCACATCCTATTTTGATCATGTTACTTGCACTGATTTGTAATTAGATTTGATGTTTAACTTTGTTTATTGATTGTATTATCTGTTTATATGCTAACATTGTATTGTTTGAATTCTTTGAGTTGCCAGATTGTAAAGTTAGCAGCTGTCAGAATCAATGGTATGGTTGAAAGACTACAATTGTCACAGCAAATAAGGGAGAATGTGTACTGTCTATTTCAGCAGATCCTTGTGCAGCGGACTGCTCTATTTTTTAACCACCATACAGACCAGATCATCCTCTGTTGTCTTTATGGAGTTGCAAAGGTTTGTTATTTTAGATAACTATGGGAACTTGACCTGCTCTTTTATCATCCTTTTAATTCCTTGTGTTCTGGACTGCAGATTTCTCAACTAAACCTGACCTTTAAAGAAATCATTCACAACTATAGAAAACAACCTCAGTGTAAGCCTGGGTTTTTTCAAAGTGTGTTTGTTGA